>RJWJ010047752.1:0-10852 GCA_004363605.1 Indri indri | reverse complement strand
TTTTTTTTTTTTTTTTTTTTTTTTTTTTTTTTTTTTTTTTTTTTTTTTTTTTTTTTTTTACCTTTTTTTAGTGTATCCTATTTCAGAAGGTCAGTTTTTCTGAACTTCTTGGATTCGTACATTTGTCTTTCACTCACCAAATTTAGGAAGTTTTTAGCCATTATTTCTCCACCTCCTTCTCCCCCTCATGCTTCTGTATTGATCTCTTTTCTTCTCCTTCTGTAACTCCAATAACACAGATACCAGACTTTTTGCTGTTATCCCATAGATGTCTGAGTCTCTGTTAATTGTGTTCAATCTCCTTTACCTCTTTTTTTGATCAAATAATATTAATATATCTTCAAGTTCATGAACTTGAAGTTCTTGCATTTCTCTGTCATTTTCATTCTTATATTAAACTAATTCAGTGAATTTTTTATTTCAGGTATTATAACGTCTTAGCTGTAAAATTTCCATTTCCACTTTGTGCATTCTCTAGTTTCTATTTCTGGGCTGAAAACTCTTACCATTTTTATTCATTTAAAGAATGTTTCCCTTCATTTCATAAACCATAGTGGTAAAAACTGCTTTAAAGTTTTTGTATGAGAGCCCCCACACTCAGGGCATCTGTTTATTTTACTTTCTCTTGAGAATTCGTTATATTTTTATGATTCTTTGTATGTCAAGAAATACTTTATTCTTGACATTGTGAATATTGTGTCATACAAAATCTGAGTCCTGTTATAATTTGCTAAAGCAGATGTCAAAGACGTATATTTGCACAGAGCCATCCAGCAGATATTTTAGGTTTCCTGGGCCGTGCAGTCTCTGTGTAACTTCTCAACTCTGCTATTGCAGAGCAAAAACATCCATAAACAATCCATAAGTGAATGAGTATAGCTGTGTTCCACAAAATTGTATTTACAATAAGGATAGTGAGCCAAAGTGCACTGCATGCTATAGTTGGCTAACCCTGCTCTAAAGAATTTTGTTTTTGTTGTACTTGTTTGATTCAGCAGGCAGTTGATTCAGTTAAGTTCAGCTGTTTCACCCCTGTGAGCAGGGGTTCAAATCTCAGTTCAGTTCTCCCAGCTTTTGCTATGCTGGCTGTGACTTGTGTGGATTCACGCACAGAATTTGGCTATTACTTTCTCCAGCTCTCTTTGCTCACGAGTTCTCCTATACTCATTGGTCTCTACAACTTTTATTCTCTCCGCTCCCCTTCCCTTCCCTTCCCTTTGTTTTCTTTTCCAGTTTCCTCTGACCACAAAGACGCAGTTTCTACTGAAGTTTCACTCAACTACACTGACATTGCTGCTTCCATAATTAGAGAAAAAATAAAACAAAACCGTGAGAAAAAACAAAACAAAACAAAAAACTTACTCCTTTGTTGTTGCTGAGTTTTGACTTCACTCCCAAATCTACCTGTATTTTCTTTTTCTTTTTCCACTACGAGCCTCCAAGTACCTGTTTTTTTTGTGAGTTTTTGGTTGTAATCAGTGGGAGGGGTGGACAGTAGTGGGCTTCGGCCGCTGTGGAAGAACCAGACTCGGTTAGTTCACTTTTCATGCATAGATCTGCTCCACCCAAACCATAAACATCTTGGGGACAGGGACAATCTCAGATTCTTCATTGCGTTTCTCTAACCTCTGAAAAGAAAGTCTTAAATATGAGGACTTCTGAAGTTTTGGTTAATTGACAAATTAACTCCTCGGGGACTCATGGGTGTTAGGAGTAGTCTAGAAAGTCATCTCTTCCAATCAACTTATTTTGCAAGTGAGGTCCAGATAGATAAAATGGCCCACCCAGATTCACACAGCTCATGAACATGGCAGAGCTGGGGCTAGAAGAAGCCCCTCAGGCTGCCAGTTTCCATGCACCATGCTGTCTTCTTCCGCAATTCTCATGATCTCATCAGGTGACATTCCGCTGAACAGAAGATGAGCTCTCCTATGAAGGACAAATGAACAGAAAAGAAAACTGACTAAAAGATCAAAAAATATTGAGCCTGGAAAATTAATGAATGAGGCTTGCTAGGACTTTAGGTTCCTTTAGTGCTAGAAAAGCATCCTGGTTTCTCACTGTACCCTGTACCAACCACCAGCCATTTTTCCTTTTTTTTAGGCATGTGTGAAACTTACAAAAATTAATCAGTTAAAACATATAAATAAGTGCATGGTAAAATTTCAGGAAGAGGGAATGCAACAGGTCCTAGGTAGAAGGAACTGAAAGAGAATACCAGGTCAGGGGATGAGGAAACAGAGCAGACCATACACGTGTAGAAAGTTAAAATAAGTATACTAAGCAGGGGTGGTGTGAGTGTCTCTCCATGTACAAGGGGAGGCCGAATTGCGGGGAGGAGGAATGGCAACGCAGTATCAGGTTTTCTGCTTCTTTATCTCAAGCCTGTCGAGCTTGCAGGTGGCTCCATTCTTGTCAAATAGGGAAATCATGTGGAAATGACTGTCATAACATCACATGAAAATCTGCAACACCTAGCCAGTCAGGATGTTCCTACAAGTAGGGCCATCCCGACAGTTGGGACACCTAGAAACATCTGGTAAAAATATTAATGTCACAGAAAACATGTTACCATGGTCTAGTATACTAGACTACTGTGCGTGTTCACATCTGTGCTTTTGGGCTATTTCATGTGCATTTGTGTGGGGTGGGGGTGGGGATGCAATTGGGAGATGTTCCAAAACTCACCTATAGAAATTTGAAATTTGAGACAAATAAAAAAAGGCATTGCCTTTCACAATGGTCAACATAATTATAAAACTAATTTTGCTGTAAATGATGATACTTACACATAACACATTTAAAACTATATATTTGCATTCAGTTTTCAGTACTTTTGTATACATTATCTCTATGAAATAAGTGCTTTTTAAAAAATCCCCATATTCAAGATAAGGAAACCGAGACACAGAGATGTTAAATAATTTGTTCAAGGTCATCCAACTTATTAATAATCAAACCAAGGCATTTTTAGCCACTATCTTTTACTGCAGTGGTTCTCAATCTTGGCTGTATATTAGGATCACTTTGGAAGCCATGAAATATCTTAATGCCCAAGCCACCATTAAATCAGAATCTATCGGGGTGCGACCCGAGAATATACGCATATACGTATGTTCACTTTTTTATAGCTCTACCAGGTGATTTCAATTTGCTGCCAAGGTTGGGAAATGTAATTTTGCTGTCTACCGTCGTATATGATACGTACTGGAAAGATATGTTACTGTTTTTGGAGAAAGGCAGTGCTGCTTACAGGGTAACCACAGTCGATTTCTTGGAGTTGGAATTAGAAAAGGCAACTGATTACACTTTCCTGCACTGTGCACAAGAAATCATTTGGTAAAAAAAGGGAAAGGAAGTAAAGAGACGCATGGATAGAGGATAAGGTATGAGTCCAGCCTAAGCTGCTCTGGGCTCTAGAAATCGCCCTACTGTTTGCATTCTCAGCTGTTTCACCATTTGTGACACTATTTCTAAGCCTGAGAAACGAAGGAGTTATGCAGATTTTATGCCTCAGTATTTCTTAGCACCACTTTTCTAAGAGTAGATGATCCTAAGTGTGACCCAGCCTAACATAAATTTCATTCTTATTCTGATAGAATGCAAACTTCAAGAGAGCATGAAATGTGTCTGTTGTCTTCACTGCTTCTCATCTCACACCTGGAACAGAGCTCAGTTCTCAGTGCACGCATGACTGACACTGACCGCCTTTAAAACAGCACTGCGCCGCACTCATCTGCACCCCCCAGCTCCTTACACGGTGTCTGATTTACAGTAAGTGTGCATTACTTTTCTGAATTCTGAATCTGACGAAGTCAAATTTAGATTTTAGCGTTGTTTTCTTTTATCAGCTCTCATGTTATCTGGTTCACTGGCTCTTGCTATTTGCATGGATAAATGGGAACTGACTTGTACGAAAAACATTTTAACGATTCAACCTCTCTGTAGGAGTTTATACATCATAAAATGTATACAATCATCATTCTTTACTTTTCGTTATTATTTACCTAGAATCCTTAGCAGAGGTTGTCAACCTGGTCGTACCCCAGCAAAACAAAAGGAAATTGTCTATGGGTAAAAATTGGGCATGGATGTGTTTTAAATTAAACCTCTTCAGGCTATAATAATGATCAGTCCAGATTAAGAACAACAGCAGATATTTTAAGATATGATGTTGCTTTCATATTCTTTTTCTTCTCTTTGACTAGGGCCTGGGCTGTCTAATCCTTGTGTTTACACTGAATTGATTCTCCAGCAAGTTCAAGGGCCAGCTTCATTAGCAAATAACAAAGGGCACCCTTGATGTGTGTTTGTAGCTTCAAACCAGTCATTCTCAGATCCAGCTATTTGTTCTAAGCGTTTGCTCTGACTCATTTAGTTGGTTAAGATCCATGATCAAATGGCTGCAGCACTGGGACCTGGGCAGCACGGAGTGGAAACATCAAGGCAGGGGGTTCAAGGCGGCACCTCTTCAACAGCATGACAGTCTCCAGGAACCTGCAAATGCTTTGCCCTATTTGGAGACAGAGAGTAAAAGCCCATTGAATGGTAGTAATAGGCAGAATATTGAGAATGGGCGAAATGAGCACTTCACTTTGCACTCCCCTTAGTTCCAGAAATATGGGGCTGGGATGAGCAAGCGAGTGAAAAGGTATGAACAGATTTCTAGAATATCTCATGTGACAGAAGGAAAGGCCTAAAAAAGAGCAAAATGTTTTTACAAGCTGCCACTTTGACCGCCCGCCCCCCACTCTTTAGGGAAGTAAAACCTGCATCCCTGCCCAAGGCCAGTAATCAGAGGGGCAGAGGAGTGTTCTTAGTTCTTTCTTCAAAACCACAGGAGACGGCTCAACAGAACTGCTTGGGCAAAAGGCATGAGGTCATCTTCCCTGGAGAAAAGGCTGGCCAGGACCATCAGCCACAGTTAGACTGTTACGGCGAGTTGACTGGGAACAGACCTAGAGGCACACGGAAGTATAGCAATACAGGTTTATTTATACCGGCGGGCTCAGAGGGGATTTTCCTCTCCCAAATTCTGAGCCCCAAACAAAGAACGTAGCAGTCTTTTATACATTTTGCTTAGGGAGGAAGTGTGGCATAGTTACAATGAGGTTATCTTTAGCGGGGGCAGGGTGTTGAGCCACCTTGGTGCCTGCAAGCAGTTTACAGAGGCAAGAGTGACAGCTGTTAAGGGGAGGTAGCAGGGGTGGAGGCTTGTCAGTGGAATTTTCCACTTCAAAACAGCAATAGCCCAAAGCTGAAAACCTGCTTTCAAAGCTCTGCATTTCTGTTTAAAGGGAGGATGATAGTACTTTAAGATGAGAGTCTGCCATCCTCCTCATTTGCTGCCAAAGTGATACACTTCTCTTTCCTCTTCTTCAAACTTCTTGTCCTTGTTCTTCGTTTGGCTGTGGGGACAAGTGCTGAACTTTTGGGTAACATTCAGGGAAACTTTCCAGCTGAGAACAGCATGAGTACTTAGTCAGATGTCGGGGGCACCAAATGAGCCATTCTGGAATATGAACTGACTACTTGTGCATTCCCCAAACCACCCATGATGCATAATCTCAGTTCTAGCAGTCAGTCTGAGGTGGACCTCAGTGCCTTGATCTGAGGAGCTCAAGCAGCTAGAAGTGATTTCTTCTTTGATTCCTTCAGCTTAGCAAGTGTGAAAACCCAACTCTCTTAATGCTTTACGGAAAATCTTACCATCTCTTCTTCAGAACCATCTCCCCATCTTATCCACAAGGTTCAAGAGGCAGAAGGGCTGGCTGGCAGGTGCTTTCCCAGTGTGAAGCTCTATGGGGAAGGGGTACAGGCGGATTATTCCTCTTGGGGGCAATGCCCAGAATCCCATTTCTCCCTAATGTCACCCATTGGAACTTTAAAATACCAGATACTGGGGATCCATTTGTTTTAAGAGCATCTTGCTTCCATCTGCACCTCCTTCCCAGACATGCACACAGAATAAACTACTTGAAAAGTCTTTATGAAAAGCTCTGTGAAGGGAAAGGCCCTTGACCTGCTACTCACGATTTTCCTGAAGTTGATGAAGAGCCCCAACCCCTTTTTTTGTTTTAATAAAGCCAGGCAGTCTCACACTCCCCCAGGCCCTTCCTCCTTGCTCCTTCCCCCTCCTCCTGCTTCATTCAAACCAACTTCTCTCCTCAGGCTTCCAGAGCTCTTTCTCAGCCTCCTGGGAAAACCCCAGAGAAGGAAAGGCTTCCACTTCAGTCCTTTGATTATAGGATGCACTGCTCCTTCCCCTAGTAGGAGCCTTATCTAATGGTGGAACTGGATACATTATGGAGATAAATGTGTCCTGATAAGAACTCCAAGTTGGAGATCCTCCCTGAGGCCTCTGAAATCCAGTCTCAACCCCTCTTTGTGCTAAACTGTTTGGTTGCCATGTTGCATTCCCCCCAGGACCTACCTGCCCCCAAGGAAGCAGTTCCTTGGGTACCGCAACCTGATAGAAGTTTCTGTCTTGAGGAAGATTGCACTCTGTGTAATGTGTATCCTGACGATGGGGTAGTGGAATCTTTTGTTTGTTTATTTTGCTTTGTTTTGCTTTCTACTTATGTTCAAATGTCAGTTATCGCTTGCATGACATGCTAGCTGCCTAGTTATTAACTTCTTAAAGCTCACCTACAGCATCCGTGCCATGATCACGTTGCTAGAGGTAAAGTCTGGGGAATGATAAACATTTAAAAAAATCAACAACAACTTCGTGAGTGTTATGAAATTTTCTAACTCTGCGTATTATGGCTCAAAGTGTTCCCTAATCCACTGTTGAAGATTATGAGAGAGTTGCATGCCTTCCTTCATGCCTCATCATCTCCCTCCTTCCTTCCTCTCTCCCATTCCTCCTTATTCTGTAAACCATGGTGTAATTATAGGATGTAAGGCGCTTTGACAGAAACTGAGAAAACACATCCAGTCCTAGATTCCATAATCTTTTATATGTCATGATGCTCTTGAGTTGATTTTTTTGCAAAGAAATAAAAATGCTTGGTTTATTTCACCAAAGTCTGTTTATATGTTTTTTATGTATGCATACGTATAAATATATTTGTAGTATAAATACCTGAGTATGTGTGCATGCATACATGTATGTGTATGTATGTATATGTATACACACAATTTTCTCATTAAAAACAATTCAGTCTTATTACAGAAACTTGGGAATGTTACTGAAAGCTTGGCAGTTGTCCATGAGGCCAGCCCACATCAGAAGAACAAGGATAAGTGGTTGAGGAGAAGGAAAGAGAAGTTTATTACTTTGCCAGCGAAGGAGGAAAAAAGTCAGACTATCATCCCAAAATAGAGTTTTCCTCCCCCATAAGTGAAAATACAGGACTTTTAAGGGGAGGGTTCTCAGGTTCAGGGCATTGTTGTCAACCACAGTTGATGGTTCCGATCCTTTCATCTCCAGAATCTGTTGGGACCCCCATGGACTGGAGCCAGGCCAAAGCCTCCAGGACCTCCCGGGACCTCTGCCACCTGGTCCTCCACCAGGGTGGTTTGCTGAGCTGTGTCCTACAGTGCAAAAACCAAAAATCACTCCCCTGCCCTGCCTGACTGCTCCTGGGGCAGGGGTGGTAGCTTTAGTTCTAAAAAGGGTGAGAGGCAGAAAACACTATAAAGGGTGAGATTATAAAGAAACAGAAAACATTTTTTTTTTCTTTTTTCAAACCATCCTCTGTTACAGGAACAATATACAAGCCAAAGAAAAAATAAAAATCACCCATGGCTCCACGACACACAGATAAAATATTGGTATATTTCCTTCTAGCATTTGATGATTCTAAATCTCTCTTTTTATGTATTATTATAGCTTAAGCAAAATATTTTATTTTTCAGTTCTTTTTAGTCAGGTGTCAGGTCTTGGACAGAAGGTTGAGAATGGGATTGGAATCTTCTTCTGTGGCTCCAGCTGGAACATAGACCTCCCAGGAGGTACATCCCTGGATGGGCGACCCCCCTTGAAAAGAGCTGATCTTCCCCTTTTCACGATGGACCCTATAAATACTAAACAGGAAGGGCTTGCACTTTCATCTCTTGAATACATTCAAAGGTAGAGAGTGTGTAAGGGCGCAGCGTTAAGAACTCAGGGCAGACATTTCAGAGCATTTCATGCCCACCAGATTAAAACTAAAGCTTTGAAAGTCACCCCGCTCTGCAGGGTGTGACTAATCTCTCTGACACAGATGCACCGGGCGCAGCCTGCATGGAGGAAACGCGGCGTGCTGGCGAGACTGATAGCAAGAATGTCTGTAAGGTTTGGTAGGATATGGAGAGAGCGTTAACAATTCCTTTTAGATGAGGATTCTCTCTCTCCTTATGAGCTGGCAATTCTTCTTCTTTTTGACTCACTTTGGCCCAATAGCATGATCTTTTTATTTTTATTTTTCGTTTTTTCACCTGGAGTGCATCAGGTCACAGCAGGGAGGGAAGGCAGAGCAGAGGGGTCTGCGGTGGGTCCCCAGGGCGCTCTGGCCACTGCTCCTCGCACAAGTCACAAGCGGGGTCAGATGTGTTACCCTCCTGTAACTCCCAGCCGCTTGTCGGCAGTGAGGACGGCTCTGAATGTCACGCATCAGCCTCTGGGATTCCTCAGTTCCCATCTCTTCTCAAAACCTGCCCTCCTTAACTGGTTTCTGGTGTTTTCCCACGTGCTTCCCAAGCCCCGGCCTCTGACACTGTTGCGTGACCCCCCTAAGGCCAGTCGACAGGCACGTGCACAGGGCGGTCACTCGGGGCCCTACGTAGAAGGGCCTCACGCTCAGGTGTAGGGCTCTTCCGTCACCGTCTTAAAAGTCTTCACTTTTGCTTAGAATCTGTGCTTCGACCCCGGGACTACGGAGCGAAGGCCGGGGCTCGGAGCTTCCGCTCGGCGTTCCTGGCTGCGGTGAGACCCTCCGGGGCCGGCGCCTCGGTCGTCCGCGGCCCTTGCTGTGGTTCTCCCGGCCCTGCCCTGGCGCGGCGACTCCTGCCACTGTCTGCTCTCCGAGTTGCAGGAGCGCGAGCCTCTGCCGGCCTCCCCTTGCCCCTCGGGGCACCTGCGTGCAGGTCCAGCAGGCTCGGGTTTGGACAGACACCCTGCGGCCTTTCTGGGGGAGCCAGGCGGCCGTCCCTGCCCGGGGTTGGCAGTGCCGCGGTGCATGTGGCGACTTGTTAGGGCGGGGCTCTCTCGTCTACCCCGAACCCGACCAAGGTGACGGTCCCCTGAGGGTGGCGCCCCAGCCGCCGCGGGAAGGGAGGCTGCACCTCACCGCGCACGGGCTCTGCGCTGCCCGCCGACATCGTCTGCCGCTCTTCCCTAAACGAACCGCGCCTTCCAGAACCTTCCCAGCCACGTGCGCCGGGGAAGCCGACCCGCCGCGGGCGCGGTGGTGGCCACGACTTGTCCCTTCCTCTTGCCCTGATTGTGACTTCAAGGATGGATACACGACAGCTCTGGCCGCAGGAATTTGAGAGGATGTCTGTTGAGAGATTCTAGAAGATTTTTCTTTTTCTTATGGAAGGAAAGACCCCTCTTTCCTCTTCGCTTGGATGCCCTTGTGTTCGAGCCTCGTGCCTGGACCCGACGCAGCAGCGGCGGCAACGGCGGGGCCCAGCGGGCCTGGGGGGCGGAGGGGGCGGGTGCCAGCGCCCGGCTCCCTGCAGCCTGCGGGGCGCGACCTCGCGCACGTGCGGCCCGAGTGCTGCGGTCGAAGACCTGCTGCTTTGGGCCTCTGCCCTGCAGCAGTATTCACCCTAACTCGCAGCGCTCTCTCTTCCTCTTCGCCTTTTGCTTTCATTTTCAGTCAGCTCCATTTTTTTCTGCTGTGAGCCAAGTCCTCAGTAAGTTTACAGAAAGCTATGAAAGACACACAGTGTGTACGTTTTCATTTTTTAATTTTGAATGGTTGGCAGTCTCGCCACAGAAGCCTCAGAAGACACACCTGGAAAAGATGAAAATGCGTGTTCCTAAAGCAAAGACGTCAGTCGGTTCTCTTGTTTACCTGTGCCAGTGTAAATGTAACCGAAACGTTGGATGTCTCCGACGTGACACTTCTGCCACCTGTTACTAAAAAGAAACTCTGGGAAGAAAGATCACAGTGACGTGTAGGTCTGTGCTAGAAGTTCTCTCTCTTGTTGGATGCTGTGTGTAGGGAAGGGGTTTGACTGAGAGTGAGCAGGTCAGGTTACATGTGAGGTGAGCCATAGTTACTTCGCCCTTTTTTTGTTTTTAGAGAATGAAGTCTCGCTCTGTTGCTCATGCTGAAGTAGCGGTGGCGTCGTCCTAGCTCACTGCAGCCTCGAACTCCTGGGCTCAAGCGATCCTCCTGCCTCAGCCTCCCAAATAGCTGGGACTACAGGCACTTCTACTGTTTTTAAGGGAAATTCTCCGATGTCTTTCTATCCTAAGTAAGTGATGTAATTGAAAACAAATATCATGCCTTATTAACTTTGAAACTGTAGTGCCCAAGAGAGCTTAGCACATAGAAAGAGCCCAGTAAGGATTTGTTGGCTAAATGGATACATCAATGGATAAAAAAATGAATGAAACACCAAATGAATAAACACGTATCACAGCTACTCTTCATAACTTATGATTTAGCATTTTATTTTATAGCGACATTTTCTTTTTTTTCTCTTTTTTTTCAATTGTTTGTTGTTTATAGGGGTACAGATATTTAGGTTACGTATGTTGCCCTTGCCCCCCCTTCCCCCCAAGTCCCAGTCCCAAGCGTGTCCATCTCTCGGAGGGTGCGCATTGCACCCTTTGTGTATGCATATATCCGTCCCCTCCTCCCCCTCGCCCCTCCCCCTACCCCCTCCCTCCCTACCCGACATCCAATAGATG
>RJWJ010047751.1:0-10852 GCA_004363605.1 Indri indri | reverse complement strand
CTGGCCCAGTGTTTGTATTAGGGGGTGGTTGGAGTTCAGAGTGAGTCCTGAGATAAACAGACTCCTCACTGCCCAGGGAAGGGTAGGGGAGCTACAGGCCTCAGTATACACGAAGGGGGAGTTTCTCTGCACCTGCCTGGGCAGTGGAGGGTGAAGGGGCTGGGGTGGCCAGGGCTGGGGAGTCAGGGCAGGACAGGGCGGCAGAGGAAGATAAGGTGTGATGTGGGCATGTGGGGACCGTGCTCAACCCAATGCATCTTTAGTTTGGGGCTGCGCAGGACAGCAATGGTGCATGGAGCAGCAGAGCCTGGGGCCTGCCCACGTGAGCAGTGGCAGGGGTGGCCTGCAGGGAGGGTAACTCAGGGCAGTGACATCACAGGCCAATGCTCCTATCAGGGAGAGGTGAGTCGAGAATGTCAGTGTGCTTACTACAGGAGACCCGCCCCTGAGCCGGGAGATGCCATGGGTCCTGAGGCTGCCATGGGCTCCAGGCTCTTCTGCTGTGTGGCCCTTTGTCTCCTGGGAACAGGCGAGTCCTGGACGCACCTTGGAAGCCTCTGATCTCCATTTCCCATCCCTGAAATGCAAGCAGGCAAGGATGCCTGCGGCGGGGGGCGGGGGGAGCTTCCTCCTGCGCTCCACCCTTAGCTTCTGTCTTCTGCCACACAGGCCCAGTGGACTCTGGAGTCACGCAAACCCCCAAACACCTGATCAAAGCAAGGGGACAGCAAGTGATACTGCAATGCTTTCCTATGTCTGAACACCTCTCTGTGTCCTGGTACCAACAGCGCCTGGACCAGGGTCTCCAGTTCCTCATCCAGTACTATAATGGGGAACAGAGAGAAAAAGGAAACATCCCTGCTCGATTCTCAGGACAGCAGTTTCGTGACTATCACTCTGAACTGAACCTGAGCTTGGAGCTGGGGGACTCAGCCCTGTTCCTCTGTGCCAGCAGCTTAGCACAGCCCTGCCTGATCTTCAGCCTTCTGTGCAAAAACACCCCTGCCCCCGCTCAGGAAGTGACCCTGAGGGCGGTGCTACCAGTCAGAGGGCTCCCTGGGGCCCTGGTGAGCTGACAGGCCTTTCCCAGGCACCCTCCTTTGTTTCTATGTGTGATCTTTTTAAACGCTCTCGAAATCGTGAAAGGTAAGTGTTATTTTACCTGTTTATACGTTCGAGAGAAACAGCTTTCCTGGGTCTCACGTTTAATAACTGGCTGAAGTCTGTTCCTCCAACACCTCTACACCGCGATCACACACACACACTCACACACACACACACACTCACACTCACACACACACACTCACACACACACACTCTCTCTCTCTCTCTCCCTCTCTCTCTCTCTGTAGATCTGTGGCCTCACCGGCTTCCCCTTTCCAGGTCCCCATTTGCAGGATGGGAGGTCAAGCATCACATGTGCTCATTACAACCTCTTCGCTGGCAAGTCCAAGGAAACAGGACTTCCAGACAAAGCATATCCATTTATCCTTCACTGTGACAAAAAAGAACGGCGCAGTTTTCCGCACCGTAGATGTCCTGTGGACAAGGCCAGTTCATCTCTTTCACGGAGTGAGCAGGGCGGTCCCGGTCCCAGCTGCCCAGCGAAGGCAGTGGGAGGCTCGCTGGGAACGTGCGGTCTTCCTGTACCTGATGCAATCTGCCCTGAGGGAAAGGACGCGAATAATTATTATTCCTTGGTTAATTTATTTTATTCTTTTATTCAATAAACTATTTGGGGCCCCCGACTTTGAACAAGGGATTTTACCACATAAAGCATACAATGAAAAAAAAATCAAAAGGAAAGTAAGAAACATTTTTTTAATGAAAAGAGTTTGCTTCTTGTATTTGAGAATTTTAAGATCTGAATTTTTCTGGTTTTTTTTTTTTGTTGTTGTTACACATTTAACGTAGTTTACGCAATGTTTGATTTACGCAAATTTCCTTTTTTTCTTCTCTTTTTCTCTTTGGCTATCTACCCCCTTTTGCCAGAATTTTTCTCTGTGTATGTGTGTATGTGTTGAGAACATTTAACATGAGATCTGCCCTTTTAGCAGATCTTTAAGTGTACAGTACACTACCATAATCTATAGGTACGATGTTGTATAGCAGATCTCTAGATCTTATCATCACACTTCACTGAAATTTTATAGCCACATATAGCATTTGCTCCACAGTAGTCTTAGATAAAACAATGGTAGAACAAATCTTTTTACTAGGACTTTGTTTTTCATGTTTCAGTTCCCAGTTCCCCACTTCAGTGTCCAGAATATGTGAGAGTTAATCAGTCTCTCTCTATGCCTGAGAGATGGGTTGGAGAAGAGCATTCATTTGCTGAGAAAGCACAAGACATTCATTTCTGCAAGCAAGTCTGTCAGTTGGTATAGAAATTTCCAATTTTACATATGGCGTATTCTTTAACCTGAATGAGTGTAAAGTCTATAAATATAATCTCATATCTAGGCTATTGAAGTTTGGGGTTGGGGACAAAAGAAAAGAAGACAGGATATCTACAGATTTCAAAAGTTTTATATTTTACATATATATATATATATGTGTGTGTGTGTGTGTGTGTGTGTGTATAATTTCTCCTTGGAAGAACGGGAAAAAATATGACTATAAGGGCTAACGGGCTCTAATTTATGCAGAGAGTATAATTACAAGGAAACAAAAATGAGAATTCGAAAATCTACTTTGGGGATTTCCTGGGAGCATTTTCTGCTATGAGGAAGCTACACTGTGGGTTCTTGGCCCATGCATTTTGGAGTCAGACTGGAGACACTTGAGAAAAGCATGATTTCTGAAGTTGTGCACTCTGACTCCAGGTTTCTCCAGAATTTCAGGGACTAATGTCAGAAAAATATGCTTCCACTATAAAGAATATTAAAACAAATACCAAAGAACAGAAGTGAGCACAATTCATTAACACTTGAAATGGACAGCCTGAGTAAATGAAATTTTGGCATTATTAGATATTAAAGTATGAAGAGCTTATTTAGATGAATGCGAGAGAGAAGTGAAATATAAGTAAGGAAAAAGAGATGGTCAGAAACTTCTGGATCTGTGTCCTTTCTCACTGGAGCATGAGTGTAGAAATGACCCATCAAGATGACATCAAGCTGTGTAGTCACAGACAGGAAGCCTCACACTGAGATATGACCTTTATAAGAAATAACAATATGTTATTAAGTAGATGTAAGTTTTGCACCATAGTGTATTTATAACTCCATCAACATTCTCTCATTGGGTGGACACAAGGTCTCCTCAATGGAAACAGAGCATTTCCAACGACCCTAGAGACTCCAGACACACATACATCTGGGTGAACATCTCATTCTCAGCCCTAACAAGCCTCCTCCTTTTTTCACAGAAAGTACAGTCACCTAGGAGACTTAGGTGGTGCAGTCCGCGTGGCCTCACCTGAAACAAAGGGAGAATTCACATCCATGAGAACACACGGGTGTCAGCTTGGCTAGTGAGGCCCCTATCAGGGGAATCGATGTGGGAGTAAAGCAACTCTGCAAATTGTATTGGCCATGACGCTGAAACCTTGAAACCTTTCTGAACGCCAACAGGCTCCTTTGACCCAGGCGATCACTGTAGGCTGACATGCAAGTGTCCAGAGTTTAGGTAAAAAGAAAAAGAAATAAAAGTTACTTGAAGGTGAATGCTGTGCAGAGAACTCATTTAAAAGTCCTGCTAGTGCTGCCATGTAACTGTTCCTTAGACTACCGAAATATGAGGACAAATGAAAACAGTATACAAATGAGGAATTTGATCATAATGGGAATAAAATATGCATAGAACAACAAATCTCTCTGCTAAAATCAGGGAAAGAGAATATACACTTACAAGATTTCTTTAAAACAGACATACAAATTCTTCTGAATCTGAGCTGTTCAACTTTCTTTATATAATTGATTCGTTCCTGTGGAGAAGGGAAGGGGTGTGGCAGGTAAGCTCTGCCGCTCAAGCATTTGTCAGGGACAGTGACATCATTGAGTCACCAAGAGCCCAAGTTCTATTTCCCCAAAGCAGGGCTGGGAGACATGAGATTCTGCCCTGGACCCGAAATGGGCCCCCGGCTCTTCTTCTATGTGGCTCTTTGTCTCCTGGCAGCAAGTGAGGTCTGGTCACGGGTGTCTTCCTTTGCTGCAATTCCCGAGACCTCAGTAGAAGACTTTCTCTTAGGATGACACCATCGGCCTCTGTCACTCTCTATTACAGGACACATGGATGCTGGAATCACTCAGAACCCAAGATTCAGGGTCACAGAGACAGGAAAGCAGGTGACACTGAGATGCCACCAGACTGACAAGCACGACTATATGTACTGGTATCGGCAAGACCTGGGACATGGGCTGAGGCTGATCCATTACTCAGTTGGTGCTGGTAGCATTGACAAAGGAGAATTCTCTGAAGGCTACAATGTCTCTAGATCAGACACAGAGGATTTCCCCCTCATGCTGGAGTCAGCTACCCGCTCCCAGACATCTGTGTACTTCTGTGCCAGCAGTGATCCACAGCGCTGCACAGCTGCCTCCTCTCTGCACATAAAGAGCAGTCAGAAAGTTTTAGGTTGCCTGTGTCTGGCCCCACCCAGGGACGTCCCGGCCTCCATAGGAGTCCCAGAGCCTTTGCCAGGCTGGGCGCCTCAGGGAAGAGGTTAACATGACTCTCAGTGAGTTCTGTCCCTGAGCCAGTCTCAGCATGACCGGAGCTCACCCCAGTAGCCTGAGCTGGCTGGGTCTCTCCCCTGCTGCTCTCTCTTTCTGCTCGCAGAAAGAAAAATGCTTCTTTGGTTGAGGTTGGTGGTGATTCCCTTGATCATCTCAAAGCCACCATACTCTTCTCTCCCCTATGGCTCCAGTGACTTCCTCACCTGCCCCTTCCAACACCCCTACCCTTCAACCCTCGGTTGAACCTTCTTCACTCATGGTCACTGTCCTGGCTGCCTTTCTTCTAAGGGGCAACAGCCCTGCAGACCCTGTAGCATGCGCCCTGCGCCTGCCTCTCCCCCGTCGTCCTGCACTGCGTTTCCGGCTCTCCCTGCTCCGGCCACGCTCCCCTCTGTGCAGTCAGTCCTCACACGCGCTCTGTCATTTTCCACCCTCGGGGGCTTTTTCACAGGGTGTTTCTTCTGCACTGAGCACACGTCCCTCCTTCTTATTCCCAGGTCTCTACTTTATTCCTTACATGAAAGTACATTTTAGGTTCATTTACTCTTAACTGTAAAAAACATAACAAATATCACTGGAAAGAATTAAGAAAAATGTCTTTAGTGTTCATTTGAGAGATGATTTTTTTTAAGAGGAGACACAGAAAAATACACAAGCCATAAAGAAAAATATGTATAATTTCAATTGCATTAAAGTAAATTTTTATATATCTAAACATACCATAAAATGTGAAAAGTTACACCACAGTCTGAGAAAGGCATGAGGAGTGCACACACATGAGGAAGAATCAGTGTGATGAGACCATCCCTGCTCTCCCAGCCAGCCATGGCTTCTCTATAGTTCCTGGTTCCCTAGCAGTTGGAGGGTTGGGAGCATGTCACCAAGACTCTGAATAATTTTGCTTCCTCCAGCAGCAAAAATGCATTGAATAGGTGTGCAATATAAGCCAATGGAGCCCATTAAAGACTCAGTGCCCAAAAAGGTTTTATTGAGTCTGGTCATATAGGCACCGACTGCCTAGCAAGTACCGAAAATCCAGACCCCAGAAGGAAACCTGGTGTCCAGCATAATATGGTTTGCAACAGCAGTGTAGGCACAATGAGCCACTCCTCTTGGTTAGGAAGAACTTTCTATTGGTTCAGGGCACTGTTCACCAGCCAAGTTCTTTGATGCCAGCCAAAGGCCAACCTTCCAAGCTAGGATGGCCAATCTTTCTAAATACAGCAGTCCCAAGCTGTGTCAACTATTTTCTGCAGAGACACCCTTCAATTCTCTTTTGCCATGCCTTGATGAACCTGGGTGCTACACAGTACTCATTGCCTAATTAGTATATGGAAGCAGCCTGGCTCACTGGTTCATAATTTGGTGGACAACCACCTAAGAAAGCCGCTCATTCCACACTGGACTTCGTGGTCCTGGGAATTAAGACTTCATAGAATCAAGCTGCTATAATTTTAGAATTTTGTTTAGTTTGGCTTTGTTTATGTTTTCTGTAGCATAGCCGTCTTGTCTAAAAGAGTTAACATCTAGAGTAGGTAAAAAAATTTCTTACTACTTAATAATAAGAAGACAATCCAATAAAAATGCCAATCCTTTTGCTAAATAGGCAATTCACAGAAGAGGAAACATGAATTATCACTAAACATAACAACAGGTTTTCAACCTTACTTACAATCAGAATATTGCCACCTGAAACAATGTTTCTGATTTCAAAATTACTAGACCGAAAAAATTTCAGAGGAATGACAGTCCTAAATTTGAGTTGATATATGGGCTAGCAGAAACTGCCCATATATCCACTACACAAATAATTACAAATATATCAGAAAACCCATTGTAGGGTATATTCTGACAAATAGCATTTCTGGAAAAATCCATGTATTTAAATCACTTGGGTTCTTTCTACTGTCTTTAGGTTTCATCATGGAGAATTTAACTGTCAGCATTTATTTTTGCTATTTTGAAGTTTGTCTTTTTATAAAATCTTTTACAAAATTGTGATAAAATATAGGTAATATTTAATTTGTGACTTTATTTTTAAATATACAATTCGGTGACATCGAGCACATTCACAATGTTGTCGAACCATCACTACTATCTATTTCCAAAATATTTTTCATCCCCTCAAACAGAAACTCTGTATCCATGAAAAAAATAACAAAAATAACTCCATATCCCCCTCCCTGGTAACCTTTAATCTACTTTCTGTCCATATGAATTTGCCTATTGTAGATAGTTTATATATGTGAAATCAATATTTTTCCTTTTATGTCTGACTTCTTTCACTTAGCAAAGTGCTTTCAAGGTTCATTCATATTGTAGCATTTATCAGCATTTCTTTCCTTTTATTGCTGAATAATTTTCCATTGCATGTGTATACCACATTTTGTTTATTCATTCATCAGTTGGTAGACATTTGGGTTGTTTCTACCTTTTGACTGTTATGAATGGTACTGCAATTAACATTGACCTGAAAGTATCTGTTTGATATCAGTTTCCTCAAAGCATTGTCAGCACTTGTTATTTCCTGTTTTTTCTTCATAAAAAATTATTAAATAATTAATTATTATCATTATTATTATTGTAGCCATTCTAGTAAATGTGAAGTGATGTCTCGTGGTTTTGATTTGCATTTCTGTAATGACTAAAGATGTTAAGCATCTTTTCATGTGCCTATTGGCCTTGTGCATATCTTCTCTGGAGGTAATGTATTTTTTTTCTGATTTTTTTTAAGAGTCTCTCTTGACATTAGATTTTAGTTGTTTTACTGTGATTACACTAAAAGAAATCAAGTTTAAACTTCATGAGGGATTTGTCATTGGTAGGGTTTTTAGTGTAGTACTTCTGAAACATTTTTAGTATTCTGTAGAAGAGAGAAAATGAGCAAGTTTATTGATATTGCCGGGAACCAGAGTCTTACAAAGAAAAGAGAGATATAAATAAGAAACAGAGGAAGATGAGGAAGAAATCTATGGTGCTGATTTGAATTGGATATGAACTCACGATTTTAAAGATTATATATTTCCTAACTCTATCCAGGGAATGGTCTAAGAAATAATATAAATTGACTAATTGCTTTCTTTGCTTCGTGGTTGTGTTCTCAGGAGCAAAAGGCAAAGTACTTCATTCCTAAATGGTATTCCCCAATAAAATGAACAAAGCACAAATGGCTGCTTCCACAGCCAGGGCAAGGAAAGTGCTAGAACATCTTTTCATCTTTTGGCAGAAATCAAGCAAATGTCAGAACCAAGAAGACATGTAAAAAATCCATAGACCCAGTTTCTAGGGGCTCCCACTAGCCAAGTATGGGTCAATTTAAGCATTAAAGAAGAATAATGAGAGTAGTAGATTACGACAAATTAAAAATCTATGAGGCTATAAATAAAAAACAGTAGGCGAGAATCTCTTCATTGCAGAAGAATGTCAGTTGATATATTTAAATAGAGATCAGTGTAACTATCAATGTAGCTATAGGTAAAAGCTATCAGTAGATGTCAAAACCAAGAGTTTTTTTTCCTACAATACAGAAAGAAATAAAACAAATGTCACAAATTGTTAATAATTGGTACACAGATGTATATTTTAATATTCTGTTTGTATTATAATATTTTCAACTTTTCCATAGGTGAAGCTTTTTAAAATAAAATTTGAAGAAAAAGTTTTTTGGTTTTTTTTTAAGAGACGATGGAATATTTTTCTGTTGCCCAGGATGGAGGGCAGCAGAGTGATCAGACTCATGGCAGCCTCAAACTCCTGGACTCAAATGATCCTCCTGCCTTAGCCTCCCAATAGCTGGGACCACCAGCATGTGCCACAATGCCTGCCTATTTTTAAAAATTTTTTTAGAGACTGGGTCTCACTACATTACCTAGGCTGGTCTCAAACTCTTGGCTTCAAGAAATCCTTTTGCCTCAGCCTCCTGAGATGCTGGGATTGCAGGCATGAGCCACTGTGCTCAGCTTTGGAGAGAAAACATGTAAGATACAATTTTTTTTTTGTGCTTGCCACTGGAGTTTTATTTTATTTTATTTTTTATTTTTCTAATTTTATTTATTTATTTCAGGATATCATGGGGGTACAAACATTTTGGTTACATGTTATGACTTTGCCACACCCAAACCATGATTTGAGGTGTGCCCTTCCCCCCTACAACGTCACCGCATCCATTAGTTGTGAGTTTACCCACCCACAACCCCCAATCCCTGAAGAATATATTGGCATTATTTCACTCTAATGATCAATATCCCTTATATTCATTTTCAATATTTTTGAAATATTCTATCAGTACCACTCTCAGGATCCAGCAGGCAGAGCTGGGGGACTCGGCCACGTATCACTGTGCAGCAGCCCAGCCGCAGTGTTGTAGAGATACTTCTTTCCGGGGCACAAGCCTGTGTGATCTCCTCTCTCCACTCAGCTCACGTGAGCCCTAAACACAGCCTTACCCTACCCAAGGTAAAGAAATGGGTTTGCAGTTATAAGCTACAATTTATATAACAGGCGGGCATGAATTTTTTGTCAAAACCTGAGGGCTGTAAATGTTTGAAAATAATTATGATTCAGGGATTTGAAGCACATTTCGGTGACAACTCAAGAAACTAAAACTGAAAGTGACTTATCATAGACTTAGTCCTCAGGGGTAGTGATAATTTTTCTCCTATAAAAATACGCAAATCATGAAGCATGTAATATACTTAATATAGATGGTGATTACATGTGAGTAACAAATACCAGGTTCTCCCTCGGTGGTTGTCACCATCTGAATGATTGAGTGTTATCCTTGGTAACACCCTGTCTCTCTAGCTTCTTCTATGCCCTTACACTGAATGCTTTATGCAACCAAGTCTCAACACATAGTAGGTGTTTGGAAATCTTTTTTCTCTGTCTTCCTTAGAAATATGTTAATAATGATTTTGTCAGTGATGATAATTTCAGCTATTTTATTCAGCACACTTTCAATTTCTAAGAGATTCACACAAGTGAATATCCTGGCAATTAGTCCCAAACCTGAGCCCTAAACAAATTCTCTTCTTCCAGAGCACCCTAACTCTTTAACGTCACCATCATAACATAACACTGTATCTAGGGTTGGGCCAGCCAGTTCAGACACTGTTGAGGATATTTCTATTAATAATAGAGAGGAAATGTAGAGGGATGATGAGGGAAGCTTCTGACACACCAGGGTGGGAATCCTGTGACTCCCAGGACAGCGTAATCTTTCCTTTGCTTTCATAATCGTTTTCTTAAACTATAAATACACTGCATGGTTGTTATGAACAATCACAACACAGATTTTCGTAAACCAAGAATATTCTCCATATATATGATGGCAAAACAACAACAACAACAACATAAAAAACCCCAAAGCAATAAACAACTTTCTATTAGCTCATCAGATCGTATGGCTTTGTTTTCTACTTGAAAAACAGGGTGCCCTCACTGCTGTCAGATATTTGAGTTAGAAGCTGGCCTTGGAGCACACCTGTGGTCTCTGCCATGGGTCTCTCCCAGTCTGATGAGAGTCTCAGAGGCAGAGCTAAGAACACTGCAAACTGAAATAGAAGTGGTTAATTTTAAAATGTACATAGATTACCCATATGGGCATATCTTTGATAATAACTAAGGTTTAAATAAATGAATTGTGTATATAAAAACACAGTGGACTGTTGAAATCAGAGGGCATATATAAGTACCAGATTAGTTTTGATGAAGGGATTTGTGCCTCATTGTGAGAAGATGAGATCAGTTAGTGGAGGAGAAACGGAGCTAATTTATTCTGTAGGAGTTGGGAACTTATTTTTAAAATTGAGAAACAAAGGGATCATTGAGAACTATGATTCCCTTGAGAGGTCTGGAAATCCTATAACTTACATGACATAGAAATAGAAAGTGATTAGACTGAGCTATTGAGAAAAAAATGAATATATCCAAGAATAACGACTTCGAGTTTATATTCCTTCAAGAGATTGACACTCTTAATTGACTTTGAAAAGACTAAAATAATGCTATGATAGTAAATATTTTTTATCTTTGAAACACCTTTAAAAATTTGATTTCAATATCAAAGATATTTTGCCATGAAAGATAAATGATGAGAGTGGTTTGCATTAAAATAATGAGTTAAATAAGATTCTAGGAGAAAAAAAGGCTTGTATTTGTCTTGTTAAAGAAAA
>RJWJ010047750.1:0-10863 GCA_004363605.1 Indri indri | reverse complement strand
TTTTTTTTACAAATTACACAAAACAATGCTGCAATAACAGATGGATTATTTTTCATAATTTGCAAGGGAAGTCCTTCTCACACTTTCTTGTGGTTAGATAATACTTAAAGAATGGCATCTATTTCTGGGATTACATTCATTTTAAGAAAGATATAAACAAATGAAAATATATTCAGCAGAGAATAACCAGGATACTGAAAGCTCTAAAATCAGGTCAAATGAGGAACTAATAAAGGCATGGATTTCTTTGCTTGAACAAGGAAAGACTCAACAGGGAATATTTCATTATCTTCACGTATCTTAGGGCAAACATGAGAAGATCGATTAGAACTATTTACATTATGTTAAGATATGGACCAAGATGAGAAAATTAAAAAGTGAAATGTAATGCCAAAGGCTGCTTCAGAAGGCACTAAATTCCCCTTTAGAAAAGGTGTTTATATATGTAGAAGACCATTAAATTAAACTATTTGAAGGATATTTTTTGCTTGATATAGAATTTTAGATAGACGATTTTGTGGGCTTTTCTTTTTATAGGTATAATTCCATTGTCTCTCTCTTACATTGTTTCTTATTAGATATTAGCCATCATTCTCATCATTATTTTAGTATATATAATAATTTTAAGTTCTTCTCTTTACCCTCCATTTTTATAAATTTGGCCATAAAGTACCTGTCATGTTTTTATTTTTAAATTCATCCTGAGTGGGATTAATTGAGCACCTTAGGTCTGTGAGTTTATAGCTTTCACCAAATTTAGAAATTTTTCAGACATTATTTCTTCAAATAAATTTTCCTCCCACAATTTCTTTCTCTCTTCTTCTCTGGGACTCCAAAAACATGTTTGTCGGACTATTTGTTATTTTGCCACTGGTCACCGAGTCTCTCTCTCTCTCTCTCTGTTTTTTTTTTTTTTCCACTATTTTTTTCATCTCTGTGATTGAGATTCAATTAATTTCTAATTTCTAATGCCAAGTTAACCTATTTTTTATTATGCAGTATAAGATCTGCCATTAATCCCATCTGGTGAATTTTTTATTTTTAGAATTCCCACTTGGTTGCTTTTTATAGTTTGTATCTCTCTGCTGGGATTCCCTGATTCCCTATATAGTCACTCATTGGATCCATATATTCCTTTAAATCCTTGAATATTTTTGCAATAACTATATTAACGTTATTTTCATACTAATTTCAAAATCTCTACTATTCCTGAGTCTATTCAACTGTCTTCTGATTATAAATGTCATTGTCTGGCTTCTCTCATATCTAATATTTTTTATTAGATGCTATACATTGTAAATGCTGTATTTTTGAGAGTCTGAATTTACCTTTCTTCCTTTACAGGGTCTCATGAAGGTAGTTCATTACTGATAGGTCAGTTTATTTATATTAAGGCTTGGTTTTACACTCTGATAAGGTGGGTCTAGAATAGCCCTTACTCTGAATCAGTGCTATTCAATGGAAATTTCTGTGATGATGGAAATGTTTTTATCTTCACTCATTAATGTCAAAGCCACTAGCCATATTTGGCTATGGGGCATATAAAATATAACTACTGTGGCCAAATAACTTTATTTTAAATTTTATTTCATTTTCATTCATTTAAATTTGAAAAGCCACCTATGGCTAGTGGCTATCCTGTTAGACAGGACAGCCTTAAGGCTTAAGTAACCTTACTCCTAATGACCTTTCAATGGTTGCAAATAATGTTTGGGAAGTTTAATATGGTTTATTCACTCTGACTAACCTGAATTCTAATATCTCACAACATGGTTGACCTCTTAGGTTCTGTTTAGCTCACTGTCCTCCTGTAGCTATTCTCTGACCAGTTCTTTGAAATCTCACTTTCCACATGAACTTAGTATTCAGCCAAAGATTCAAGGGGACCCCTATGCAGATTTTTGAAGTTTTTCCCACCACATAGCTCTCTCTTCTCTTGTATCCTGTCCCCAAAACTCTAGCAACCTCAGAATCCTTGAGCTCTAATTTATTTTTTGTCTATTCAGTGACACCCACTTATCTCTATTTAGGCTCTGCTTCTCAATTTTGTGTTCTGGAATCTGCCCTGGGAAAAAGGCTCGAGTGAATGTGGACCTCACCTCTTGCATTTCCCTTCTCTGCAAGAATCACAGCCATGCCCTTTCTGTGGTTCTGTGCCTGCCAGCAGTTGCTTCATACATTTTTGTCCACTTTTATAAATGTTTACACTGTGAGAGTAAATACTAAACCTATTAATATTTCATGTCCTGATCCAGAAATAAGAGACTCCATTTTTCCTTTGTATTTAAATGTGTTTGATTTTTATTATATAAAGCTTTCCCATGATTTCAAAGTTAAAGCAATGTAACAAAGTACCTGCACACAAATGTTGTTTCCAACCCTATTCCCTCTGTTCTGTTCCTTACCACCCCCATAATTAAACACGTTATTAGCATTAGGTTTACACTACTTTAGTGTGTGTTTGTGTGTGTGTATTCATACCCCTCTTTCATGTGTAAAAGAAAGCCTACTATAAATACTTTTCTGCCCTTTATCAGATGTGTAACATGCAAATATTTTCTCCCATTCTACAGGTTGTCTGTTTGCTCTCGTGATAGTTTCCTTGGCTGTGCAGAAGGTTTTTAATTTGATCAGATCTTATTTATTTATTTCTTTTGTTGTTGTGATTGCCTTTGGGGTCTTCTTCATAAATTCTTTGCCTAGGCCAATGTCTGTAAGAGTTTTTCCAACATTTTTTTCTAAACTTCTTATAGTTTCATGCCTTAGGTTTAAGTCAATAAAGAGCTGGTAACTAGAATCTATAAAGAACTCAGGAAAATCAGCAAGAAAAACATCAAACAACCCTACCAAAAGTGGGCAAAGGAAATGAACAAAAAATTTTCAAAAGAAGATAGACTAATGGTCAACAAACCTATGAAAAAATGCTCAATATCTCTAATCATCAGGGAAATGCAAATCAAAACCACAATGAGATATCACTTAACTCCAGTGAGAATGGCCTTTATCAAAAAGTCCCAAAACAACACCAGAAAAGGAGATAAGAACAGACAAGAAAGAGGAGACCAGGCCAGAAGAGGAGACCAGGCAAGGACAAGACCAGACAAGGAAGAGGAGACGAAACCAGATGAGGAAAAGGAGACCAGACCAGATGAGGAAGAAGTGTGATGTGGATGTTGAGAGATAGGAACACTCATATACTGCTGGTGGGACTGCCAACTAGTACAACCTCTATGGAAATCATATGGAGATACCTCAAAGAGCTACAAGTAAAACTACCATTTGATCCAGCAATCCCATTACTGCGCATCTACCCAAAGGAAAAAAAGGCATTCTATTAAAAAGACATTTCCACTAGAATGTTTATAGCAGCACAATTCACAATTGCAAAGATGTGGAAACAACCCAAGTTCCCATCAATATGTGAGTGGATTAATGAAATGTGGTATATGTATACCATGGAGTTCTACTCAGCCACAAAAAACAATGGTGATCTAGCACCTGTTGTATTATCCTGGATAGAGCTGGAGCCCATTCTACTAAGTGAAGTATCATAAGAATGGAAAAACAAGCACCACATGTACTCACCAGCAAATTGGTATTAACTGAACAACACTTACGTGCACATATAGTAATAACACTCATCAGGTGTCGGGTAGGTGGGAGGGGAGGACGGGATGGGTATATACACACCTAATGGATGCAGTGAGCACTGTCTGGAGGATGGACACGCTTGAAGCTCTGACTTGGGTGAGGCAAAGGCAATATATGTAACCTAAACATTTGTACCCCCATAGTATGCTGAAATTAAAAAAAAAAAAAACAGAAAAAAAAATACTTCTCTGTACATTGTTATATTTGTTTGAATTACTCATTACTTTTTATTACTGCATAGTTTTCAGTTATATGGATATGCCATTTTGTATTCAAATAATCTTCTTTTGAATGACATTTCAATCATTTCTAGTTTTGTACTATTACAAATAATGTATGTACATTAGTCACTGCCAGTATATTATTGAGAGAGATTCCAAGAAATGGGATTTTTGAGTCAAAGGAAAAAATCTCCTCAATGTGTACCCTTATCTCTCTACAATTCTACATGCTACACACTATGTACTCTGTATAAGCCTTGTTATTTGCAGTTTCCTAAGAAACCATTCCTTCTCACTCCTGTGTCTTGGCACGTGTTAGTTTCTCTGCTTATTAATAACATTATTTTTCTCCATTCTCTTCCCAACATGACTTCCCTGAACTTCCTTGAAATGAATTTCTTGGGGCTTCATTTAAGATACCACTTGCTCATGACGCATTCTCTAATCTTTATCTCTCTACCACACACAGACACGCACACACACACCATACACACACACACACCACACATACATCAGACACACAACACTCACATACACCACACACTACACCACACACACACACCGCACACATCCATCACACACATACATCAAATACACACCACATACACATACACACACCCCACACATATGCCACACGCACATGTACCACACACACACAGATATACCTACCACATACCACACAAAACGCACATATGCACAGAACAAACACACAAGTGTACATACACACATAGACACAGAGCTATATGTGCTCCAATGTGTTTCTGTCTCACTCTCATTCATACCTGTGTTGCAGAGCTGACAACTCTGCATCATCACTGTCTTTCTACTCACCTGCTGCCCTCTAAAATGTCCTCTCCTGAGACAGTGTCTTTTTTTTGCCTGTATTCCCTAAGTCTAAAAGAGTTGCCTAGAAAGCACAGGCAGGCTATAAACATTTCTTTAATGAATGTTATTTATGATCGTGGATTACCGTGAACACTAAAATAGTCTTTGTAAAATTTTACTCATCCTTCAGCTGCTCCATAAATATTTCACATTCTCTACTTTCTTAAGAAATGAGTAATTTGTTGATTTTCTGTGTTTTGATCTCTGTTTGTAAACAAATAATTTTCACAATAATGAAAAACAGTGGTTAAGTGTCTCCTTTCTTTCACTTGTAAAATGCACAACAAAGACTTAGTGGACTGGAAGATATACAGTCATCTCCAAAGAGAAGAATCAATGGAAACGCAGAAAGGAAAGCAAAAATGGTGCGTGCTGAGAAACAAACTAATCTTTCAAGGTCTCTGTTGCCTAGGAGTGTAAACAAATGAGAATCAGTCAGACAAAAAGGCATGATAAAAAATAATATAATACAAATGGAGAAATAGTAGAATGAACAATGGAAATAAGAAACAGCAATATGAATAGTGGGAAATAGGAAATCACATCTCTGTAAGCACAATTAGTGACAAATTAGCTCCAGAATTTGGTCAAAATGTAGATACCTGGGAAATTACCGTTGGATAAAGAAAAATTCAAGGAATTTATGAGAGGAAACAGTAGGTAGAGGTCAATGATTAGCTATTAACTTTATTTTGGGGGGCATTGAATGATTAAAATAACAACAAAATAGGTTAAACATTAGAAATAAACACCATTGGTTCTATGGGCTTTATGATATTGATTAATTTATTGGAGAAGGCTGAGGAATCTGATAACATATTGAGGGAAACCCATCTTTCAAAATAGTATATCACCCATAATACTTAACAGAGTTAAGAACTACATAGGAATGCATAGATAGGTCAATGATTAGAAAATTCAGGACAAGATATACACATACATACATGAATTAGTATATGATAAAGGTGTTAATTTCACTACCAAAAATTTATCCAATTGAAATAAATAAGGATATATACAAACATTTAATTATAAAGATATTTATAGTAGCACTATATATAACAAAGAAAAACAACCAAATTTTCTTATTATTTTAGTGTGTCTGCACAATGACTATAAAATGCTAGACTCTATTAAAAGTATTGCCTTAGAAACATGATCAATGACATGAAAAAATGTTTGTGATATAAATATGCGGTTGGGTAAATACAACACATCACAAATAGCACAGAAAGCACGCTAGTATTTCATAAATACATCTGTACCTATAAATAGAAAAGTCTTCTAAACACATACATAAAACAACATCTGGAAGTTTATAGTCTGAAATGTTATCCATTGTTTTCCATGGTGGAATTATAGACTATTTTTCTGTTTCTTTGCTTCTCGATTTTAAAATATTATTGAATAACTATATTAAAATTCAGTAATAATATTTTCAATGAAATAGACTACTTCTAGTTTAACCACATTGAATAATAATAAACAGTATTACTATCAATAAGTTATTTGAAAGAAAATAACCTCAAATCTTTCCTGGAGGCATATGGAAGAAGGGACAAATTCTTCCTTCTCACCTTCTCCCACACTGAGTCTGTTTAGATGTTTAGTTCAGTCTGTTTAAATAGCCATGACCAAATAGATACGATTGATCAGCCTGGTAAACATCTTTTGCTGTAGTTCATAAAGACTGTCATACTACTCATAGCATTATTTAAACTACTAAAAGCAAATAAGAAAAATTTCAAAATTTCTTTGAGTTTATTCTGTGTAATTTAAAACTGTAACTGCTAAGGTTATGTAGACATCAACCCCAAAGACTTCATAGTGCCACATAGACATATGGCAAAATTATAACATGCCATTTAGGCAGAAACCTACGGCTTATTTTACTCACGTGGAAACTGCTTTAAGTCACTGAAGGTTGAGCAGCAAGACAAAGATCCTACATCAGACACACACTATTGCATCCTGCTGATTCTCACATTAAAGCTGAACAAAGGAATTTAACAAGCTCGAAAGACCCCACAATCGAAAGAGCCCCTTCCATGAGTTGGAAAATAAACTGTAGTTGCTGTTTGTTTGAAACTTATATTGATGAATACGTGGGACCACTTTCCAGGGAGGAAAAATAATGCAAATTTCCTTCCTCATTCAATTTCTCTAGCTGCTACTGTATTATTTGAAAGTATTTATCATAAATTTTATGCATCACTTAATAATGTTTTGCTATTGCAACTTTTATTTAACCCCCAACTCTTCTATGGCAAAGCTTTTGAGTTATTGTAATTTAAAAATACAGATGCCAACATGCCTCATGTCAACAGGGGGAAAAACATTTTTTCAATACTGGCCACATGGCAATCTATTCCCACCAGCATCTACACAGCAAATAAAGATCATTCATTCATTGTATATATCTACTCTGATGAGATAATTTCTCCAAGTATTTTCTAAGATGTCACTAAGATTAATATCTTTGAAAGTATTATTCACAGTTCTGGAGGTTGGGAAGTTTGGTATCAAGGTGCTGGCAGATCCAGTCTGCGGTGAAGGCATTCTTTCTGGTTTGCATATGGTCATCTTCTCACCCTGTCCTCATATAATAGAGAGCAGAAGGAGGAAGCAGCTCTCTCCTGTCTCTTCCTATAAAGGCACTAACCCCATTGCAAGGGCTCTGCCCTTATGACTTAATTACCTGCTGAAGGCTCCATCTCCAAACACTATTTGGGATTAGTTTTAACACATGAATTTGGGGGTGGGGAGACACTAACATTCAGTCCTTAGCATGCCTGAATATGCTGTCGAAGGAAAATACATATGTATATCCTTATTCACGTATAATAAAATTTAAAATTTATAACATTACATGTGTGTATAAAATCTCACAATCTGTTGTTTAAAGGCTTCATTTTTGGCAAAATAGTGTAGGTTTTAATAAGCCATAAGAGTTGAGTATTGTATGATTCCTTTATGGATGAGGGTGGCTATAATTTTCAATTAAAAGTAATTTTCCAGAAACCTTTGAATGAAGGGGAAGTTTCTGATCAATCTGGGAAAAAATAAAAAATAAAAAGCTGCCTATCAGATCTTATGCTCGTAAAGGGAACTAGAGTGTAAGAAAGATCATAGCAGCAAATGGCTTTTTCCTCAGACCCCCCCCCCAACCCTCCCCACGGTGAAGGAATTTGTAGGTAACAATAACTGGAGAATTTGAGGGAGGTTTTTCACTTGGGGTCCATGGATCTCTAGATGATCCATGGATGGGCCAAAATGGACCTCTGAGCCACTTTCTATGGAGAAGTGTGTGTATACATTAATAAGTATTCACATTTTCAGGGGCAAGGAGGGCAGAAGGTCCACAGTACTCCTAAGAGTCTGAAAGAAGTTCGTGACCCACAAGAGATCAAGAACCACTGGATGGGACTTCAAAATATAGGAGATGTAATTAGAAGTTAGCTGATTAAATAGCCACTCTATAGAGAGAAAACAGAGAAGGAATAAAGAAATCAAAATGTTTCAGGGTATGTGGTGGAAATTACCTGGACACTAAACAATTGGCAGCCCAGGCCTGGAGATACTGTGCTTCTAACCTGAGCAACTAGGGAATCCTGGACAGGCTATAAATGCCAGTTATCTTTTAAGGTCTCCTGCTATTTACCTTCACTATACTTTCTCTCAATATTTCCCAGAGTATCAATGTGTCTAGTGTCCACAATTCTTCACAATTTTCATCCATAAATAGTATATAGTCCCACTGCCTGCTATAGATAAGCTTTAATCTGCAATGAGAAGATCCGAGACAGGGACCTCATAAGTAAGTGTCATTAACACCTGTCAAGGTGCTTTCTGATGGCTGCCTCTGCAGACTTGGCATAAGAGGCCATGAAGCCTCCAGAGACCGACAGAGTTCCAGCTGGCTACCAGCTTGCCAATCATCAGAGAAACAGAAGATCACCATATTTACAAAGGACAAGATGAACGTCCAGTTTTGTCATTGTGCTCATCTGCGAGACAAAGAAAATCTGTGCGTCGGGAGTTTTTATTTGTAAACATAATGCCCCCACCATTAGACATGGATATGAACTCTTCTAATGGCTTATCCTTGGGGCTGCAATCTAATAGGATTAAATTATTGTTATAAGTGGTTTACTGATATATGCTTCACATCCATGTAAGTTGTATATCTGAAGAGACAGCTCAGCAATTTTCCCAAACTGAATTTCTACAATTCTGAGGAAAAGAGTTTTTGGTAGTAAGCCAATGCCTGACCCTCTCACCTGCCCTCATTCTTGTCACAAGTGGATACTGGAGAGTATGCTATAAAATTAAGAGCGTGTGTTCTGGACAAGCCAGGGGCGAGTCCTCCAGCTACCATTTACTGAAGGTGTTAACGTTGCACAAAATACCTGACTTTTCTCTGTCTCATTTTCTCATTTTTACAATGAGAATAATTATAATAAATACCTCATAAAGTTGTTAGAATTATAGGAGATAATATAAGCAAAAGGCCAGGCAGAAGCAATAATTATTCACTATTATTACTGATGTTCATGACATAATATTTCTACTACCATCATTATAATCATCCCTCCCATACCTTTGGGTTCCACAACTATTGATTCGATTAAACATGGATCAAAAATATTATTTTATAAAATTATTTGTACTGAATATATACAGAGTTTTTTCTTACCATCATTCCCTAAACAATACAGTATAACAACTATTTACATAGCATTTACATTTTATTAGTACTGTAACTCAGAAATGATTTAAAGTATACAAGAGGATGTGTGTAGTTTATATGCAAATTCTACACCATTTTGTATCAGAGACTGGAGCATCCATGGATTTTGTTATCCCACAGGGAGTCCTGGAACCAGGCTCCCATGAATACCAAGGAACAACTGTATGATTTATGCTACCGCTATTACTATAACTCCTCCTACTTCCACTAATATTAATAAATCATACTGGGTCTGAGCTTGGACAAGTCAATGTGGACAGAGCCTGTGCTCCTGTAGAGCTCACAGTCTATTACAGACATGCAGAGAAGTAAATGGATGAGTACACTAATGCAGACGCTCTAATAAAATGTCTACACAGAATTCAGGAAAGACCCAAGGGAAGAAATCAAGACTTGAGACTTGGAGTTGTGAAGCAACCTGAGATACTCAGGAATGATTCCTAGCTCTGCAGGCCAGAACCTAGGGTGCAAGTGACAGACTGAAGATAGCAGTGGAGCCAAATGATGGAGAGTTGTCAACACTCTGTTGAGCAGTTAATGGTCCACATCTCTACCCTTTGAACAACTCCTATGTGCAAGGTACTTTCCACATCATTTCCGCAGTCTTTATGACAGCCTCTGGTTTTGGATAGCATTAAATAAATTTGAAAGAGATAAAAATAAGACATCGGGTGGAGGGTGTTAAACAATAATGCACAAAGTTACAGAGTTAGTAAGTGTTGTTACTGGGGCTTGAGCACAGAACTCATACTTTTTTTTAGTTTTATCCATGTTATTCATTAGCTTTTTTCAGATTTATTGAGGTATAATTGACAAAAAATGTATATATTTAAAGTGTACAATTAGATGATTTCATGTATTTATACATTGTGAAACAATGGCCACAATCAAGTAAATTAAAACCTACACCACCTCATATAGTTACCTTTTTTCTGTCTCTTTTTTTGGTACAAGAGGTGCAAACACTTAAGATTTACTCTCTTAGCAAATTTTAAATAAATAAATCTTAGATATACAATATAGTATTATCAACAATAGTCAGCATGCTATACATGAGATCCCCATAACTTATTATCTTTTAACAAAGTTTGTACCCTTTGACCAACATCTCCCCATTCTCACCCCCTACACACACCCAGGCCCTGGCAACCACCATTCTATTCTGTTTCTGTGAGTCTGCCTCTTTTTTTCATTTTTATTTTTTTAAAGATTCTACATGCAAGTGATGCCACATGGTATTTGTGTTTCTGTGCCTGGTTTATTTCACTTGGCATAATGCCCTACAAGTTCATCTGTGTTGTTGCAAATGGCAGGATGTTCTTCTTTTTTATGGATGAATTACACACACACACACAC
>RJWJ010047749.1:0-10854 GCA_004363605.1 Indri indri | reverse complement strand
AGAAGAAAGTTAAGAAAAGCTATAAACACAAGCATATTTTTATATATAAAAGAATGTCTGAATGGAAAAATTAAAATGTTTTAGTTAGAGGTTATGTTGGATGGCGGAATATTGCTTGGTGTCTTTTTCTCCACATCCACTTTGTAGTCTGTGCTGGGCTCTGGAGAATGACCAGTAAAATATATATGCTTGGGTTTGCTCCCCTGCCCTCTGGTTTCTGGTTGGGTTCAACCAATCTCCCAGGAGATCAGAGAAAGGGAGGAAGTTGGAGTTGGGGTATCTCTTCCTCTGGCCCTTTACTTGAAGAATTGTCTTGGGCTGGCCAAATCCCTCAACTGATGGTCACAGGTTGTCTTAGTCCATTCAGGCTGCTACAAGTTACCATGAACTAGGTGGTTTATAAACAACAGAAATTTATTTCTGACAGTTCTGGAAGCTGGAAGTCTGAGCTCAGGATGCCAGCGTGGTCAGGTTCTGGTGAGGGCCCTCTTTTGGGTTGCAGACTGGCATCTTTTATTGTATTCTCACATGGGAGAAAGAGGGAAGGAGAGCTCCCTGGAGTGCCTTTTATAAGTGCACTAATCCCATGTATGAGGGTTCCACTCTAGTGACTTAATCACCTCTCAAAGACCTCACCTCTGAATACTGTCACATTCAGGGTTAAAATTTCAACATAAGAATTTTGAGGGAGACACAAATATTCAGTGCATAACACAGTTCCTCTTCCGGAAGGCTTCTCCTTGTGACTCTCTCCTTTTGGGTTCTGATAACTACTACCTCCCCCAGCCCTAGGCTTAGGGATGGTGATAGCTTCACTGTTTCTAGCCACAGCATGTGTCACTATTCCTGGTGATTTCTTTTCACCGTTCCTAAAGACACTAGTGATCGTTGCCCTAACAGTCCACTGTCAATGTTGGGATCTAGGTGCTTGCTTAAAGAAATATTGGTTGCTGTCAGATATCTCTTGGCTAAGTGGGTGTGTACTTACATATTGTTTTTCTCTTAGATCCAAGAGTTGAAGATTGGCTCCTCATGTCCTCACCTCTGCCACAAACCATCATCCTGGGACTCTATGTCTATTTTGTCACTTCTCTGGGACCAAAGCTCATGGAGAATCGAAAGCCCTTTGAACTCAAGAGAGCAATGATAACATACAATTTTTTCATAGTACTCTTTTCTGTGTATATGTGTTATGAGGCAAGTGTCTTCAGTATTCCTAATGGGAGAATTTTGCCCAAGTCTTCCTATATATGTCATTATGGTTTTGGTTATGCCTATGAGGGCAACCTTTGAGATTTAGTGAATTTTAGAAACTGATCTCACTAGAGCAGGTATTTGCCAAAATATCATTACGTAATAGGCCAAATAATAAACTCATTAGAAGATTTCAGTAAAATCTACCTCATGGGTAATGAGAAAAAGTAACATCTAGTCCAGGGACTAGCACATAGTTAGCCTTAATAGATGATCGAATGAATCCATAAATGTTCGTTTTGAGGAAATTCATACTCAGAAATTAAGTAATGTAAAATAACATAGCTGGTAAGTGGAGGACTGACATTTGAACTCAGGTCTGTCTGATATCAGAGTTGATCTTGACTCTGTAATGAATGTCATTCTCCTGGTCGGAGCCCTTGGTTTCTGCATGCTCTGGTGAGCTATGGAATGGTGGACTGTTTTGGTTTGGTTTATTGGGCTGTGGGGGAGACACAAAACGTAGACCAATACAAAGCAGTAGGTGAGGGAGCCTGTTCCTTAACTGTCATTAAGACAGATGGCGATCTTCCAGGACCCAACAGGAAATTCATGGGTTCTCTCTCTCCCCCTGTGCTACTACTATGCCTACCTGCCCTCACGTTTCTACTTTTCTGGGATTCCTTGTTTCTTTTCCCACTCTGGCTTCCTCATCCTCTTTTTTTTTTTTGTTTGTTTTTCTTCCTTTACAGCATAGCTTGTGCTTAGTCATAACTGTGGCTCACGGGGGCCCAGCACAGCCCCTCTGACCTCTCACGACCCCATAGTCTCTCCACATGCTTCCTTCCAACCCGACTCCTGCTACAGATCCGCCTGATTGGATCACTTTAACTCTCCTTCGGCCTTATTTCTCACAGTCCTCCCTAAAGTCTGGACTCACTCTGCTGCTTTCCATTTCTTCTTTATTTCCAAAATTAGCTCACAGGCCACTCTTGCTGTCCCTTCTAGAGTATGAGCAACTGAAAGGGAAAGAGTATTGGAGATGGGAGCAAAGAAAATGCAAGTTCTAAACGTGTTCTCAGAGGTGGGATATAGCATGTTATAGTATAGTGTTGAGAACACACATGGAAGCCAGGAGACCTGGGGCTAGTTAGTCCCGGTTCTGCTACTAACTAGCTGCCTAATTTTGAGTAAGTTGCTTAACCTCTCTGGGCCTCAAGCTCTCTCATTTTGTGAAGCCAGTTGGATCTGGATAGAACCAAGTGTCCTCAGCTCTCTCCATGCTCTGGTGTTCTTCGGTTCTGTGTCTGCTCGTATCCTCGATTGTGATATCCTCAAATATATCTCTCAGTCTTGGGAGGAATGCAAATCATAACCAGTCAGTTTCAGTTCCTATTTTATCAATTACAGTGTAAAAGGAGGTTTGAAAAATCTCGATTTGAGAGTTTCTGTCTCCCATTTACCACTAATTCTTGAGTCACTTACATGCCACTTTTAGAGTTTATTACCTGCCAAACATAAATTACTGCTTTTTCTTATTGCTAGCCTGGAATACAGACATATATGTAAAAGAGCATCACTGTTAGAATGTTCTTAAACTTAATATCAGAAAAACATTAGGTTCTACTCTCTGTTTAAGCAAAGACTTTTGACACCTGAGCAGCATGTCTTCTGCTGATGACACACTCAGACATACAGTTCGTTGTGTGCGGTGTAATTTCGTTTGCTGTACACAGTAAATACCTCCACTAGGGATGTCAGGCCAAATATGAAGGTGAAAGAGAAGCGCATCAGACTAAAGGAATGCAGGTGCCTTATTTTATGCTGATTGTTTGAATGAGCTAATTACTTGGCACTTGTCAGACACTAACAAACAGAGACCAGTTAAGACCCCACAGAAGGCCAATTCACACAACTTCTGTTCAACACAGCGCTTGTTTGGGGTAGGGGAAGGTGGAGAATCGGTCATCACAGTTCAGGTAAATGGCTCCTGGACTTAGAGTGTTGCTCGCGTTAGTCAGAAATGAGTCTGAGCTCAAGGGAATCTGAGGACACTCACTGACAGAGCTGGATTTTGTAAAACAGATTTAGCCATTTCTGTGTCTCCCTTGTTCTTTTGGGGAAATCTATTGACTTGTTTTTGTGAGATTTTTTTCACGTTCGTGAAATGGATGTCTTATACTTTTCTGGTCTTCATTTTCAAGATACCATAACTCACCAAATTAACAGTGTGATTAAATTACCTTATAAATTAAGAAAAAGCTAATATCAGAAAAGGATGGTGTGTTTTTAAATACTGTAGTCTAGTAGTTGTCATTCTCCTTTGTTTCTTTGCAGCATTAAAATATTATTCCGATAATGCCTCATGGGCTTTTGTTTTTTGAATTTAATTTATTGTTGTCATTTTAGCTTTAATGGTAATTAAAAATAGAAATTTAAGATTTGCTTCAATGGCAGAAAGGGATTTAACCATTATACTGAGAAAGAAGACATTCCAGGGAGGATGTTGGCATTTGTGAGAATAAGAAGTTGGAGAAGAGCTGATCATATTGTCAGTACCCTAAATTAAGCCAACCATTTAATGTATGCATTAATATAAAATTAGAGCCCTTGGTTTTTCATTTTCAGATACTGTTTTAAAAGAAGATCTTCCCACCATCAGACTGAAAGAATGTCAGTATAATCTTTGAACTACAGTTCTGACTTATCAACAATAGGCTTTTTCTTTTCACCACCTTCTCACCACCAGTCTTAGGTCACTTCGTGGGTGTGTTGGAATTAAGGCCTGCCAGATTTCACTCTTAATTGTTTTTTTTTTTTTTTTCTTTTTTTTGGAGACAAAGTCTCACTCTGTCATTCCAGGCTACAGTGCCCTGGTGTCAGCCTAGCTCCTAGGCTCAAACGATCCTCCTGCCTCAGCTTCCCAGGTTGCTAGGACTACAGATGTGTACCACCATATCTAGCTCATTTTTTTTTTCTCTATTTTTAGTAGAGACGAGGTCTCACTCTTGCTAAGGCTGGTCTTGAACTCCTGAGCTCAAGCAGTCCTCCCGCCTCTGCCTCCCACAATGCTAGGATTACAGGTGTGAGCCACCACGCCGGCCTATGCACTCCCATTGTTAACAAGAGCATTTTTCTCTTTTTCTTGTCTTGTGAAACCACAGCAAAGCCAATACTTGAGCCATGGACTACCACTTCACCTCATACCCATTAGCCAAGGACAGGAAAAGCTCAGTTGTCACAGCCACCTGATGAGTACATGGAGGAATTTTGGTTTGCTCATTTATTTATTGACTAACTGGAAAGATTAGACATTGCCAGAAAAGACTGACCCAGAGCCAGGTATTCCCTTTAAGAGTACACAAATACACCCACATATATAGATATACCTAAGATAAATTGCCTACCAGTATTTGCTGTGTAAGCAAAACACAAAAGAACAAAAAGAACAAAACAGTGTTTTGTTCTTCACTATATTAAATAATCATTCCCCCAAATGGGCATTTTAGTCAGAATATAGTTTATGTAAATAATATATGAGTTTGCAGTTTTGAAAATTCTTGATATCAGGCTTTGATATCAAGCGTGTTTGTAGTTTGTAATTGTTCTAGCTGCTTTTACCTGCGCAGTGACTGCTGACTCAGCTGGTAGCATAATGAAGAGACACAATGTAATGAAGAGACACAATCAAAGCCACCTTTGTCGTAGCTGCTGAGCAGATGCTTTCCTTCTTTAATATGCATGTCTCTCTTGCAGTTTATGATGTCTGGCTGGGGTACAGGTTATTCATTTCGATGTGAAATTGTTGACTATTCACAGTCACCCACAGCTTTGCGGGTAAGTTTCTTTTTGGAAAAACTTGTAACTTAAAATCAATGTTAAAACTTTTTGGATTCTGTGACATTGGATGTGAATTTAGAATGAGAAAATGACTCAATTATCAGATTATATGTGTCGGGGGAAATAAAGCTAAAAATTGCAGGAAATAAAGTCAAGTGTATAATTTTCTGTAACATGAAAATTGGTGCTTTTCTTTTTGAATTTCTTGGATTTAAAAATAAATTAATATCTAGTTCCTCAAAAAATTTTAAAAATAGAATTACTGTTAAGATCCAGCAATTCCACTTTTGGGTATATACCTAAAAAAATTGAAAGCAGGGACTCGAAGAGATTTGTATACTCACATCCATAGCAGCATTGTTCACAATAGCTAGAAGGTGGAAGCAATCAGATGTCCTTGGATGGATGAAATGGATTTAAAAATATGGTACATACATAGAATGGAATAATGTTCAGCCTTTGAAAGGACAGGAATTCTAACTCAGGGTACAACATGGAAGAACCTTGATGACAGTTTGCTAAATGGAATAATGCATTCACAGAAGGACAAATACTGCTTGATATCCATTTATATGAGGTACCTAGAGTAGTCAAATTTATAGAAACAAATGGGGGTGTAAAGGGGAATGGGGAGTTATTGTTTAATGGACACAGAGTTTCAGTTTTGCAAGATGAGAAGAGTTCTGTGAATGGAGGGTGGTGATGTTTGCACAGCAATGTGAATGTAATTAACTGAACTGTACCCTGAAAATGATTCAGATGGTAATTTGTGATGTGCATTTTACCAAAATTGTAAAAAATAAACTTTTCTTCCATGTAAAAAATGAAATAAATCCATATCTATGTGTGTTTCTGCAGATGGCACGTACCTGCTGGCTTTATTACTTCTCCAAATTTATTGAGCTTTTAGATACTGTGAGTATGTGGTCACCACATTTATGGTAGTAAATGTTTATTGTTTTAATGAAAGAAATAAACTGCCAGAGTTCAGCTGTCTGATGACTTTGGTTATCTCTCCTCCTCAGGCACACCTACTGTTATCTTTTTACCTTTTATTATCAGTAATTTTAGAGGACAGATAGGATAAGTTTATTTTTCAGTATTTTGCAAACTCTAAAAGGTTTTTTTGTATAGCTACCACTTGATTAAGATAAGCATGTAACCGTCACATATAGTGCAAAACTGTGCGTCTTTATGTAGATGGATGACAGTTGTTTTATGAATCAAGTTTAGAAAGCAAAGAACAGAGGACGACATAAGTTACCCTTGGGGTATCAGTAATTTTGGGAATGCCAAAACTACTTCCAGCTGCCTTTCCGAAGTCTGTGCTTATTGGGCCCTGTCTCTTCGTACTTAGATCCTGGTGAGGATCCCCTCTGAACTTGGATGACTGGGTCCTGGGAGAAGCAAGTGCCATGGAGGAGAGTCTGTGACGGGAGGAGAAAGCCATGAGCCTTTGTTTACAAAGTAGCTTAGGAAAGCTGGATACTTATTATATCTTTGTGGAAAGAGTATCTTAGTTATTTGGAACCAGTTCTGACTCTGAGACTGACAAGTGTGTTCTCTCTTTGGAATATATACCACTACATTTCTTATAGGAAATCTCGACGTGCTTCACCTTCTCGGTTGACTAATCATATAATGTTAGAACTGGAAGGGGCTTTAGTAAGCATAGAATCCAGTGGTTCTCAAATTTTAGCGTGCATTACAATCCCCCACAGGGCTCGTTAAAATACAGATGCCTAGACCCCCACCCCCACTGTTTCTGATTCAACAGGTCTTGAGTGGGGCTCCAGAATTTGCATTTCTAACAAGTTCTCAGAGGGTGCTAGTACTGTTGGTCCAGGGACCACTTTGAGAACCTGTGTGGTCTTCAGCCTTCATGGTGCAGTAGAATTAATTGCGATGGGAAAACCAAGCCAAACCAAGCCATTTGATGCCAAATGATCTGTAGTGGAGACCAGGCATGGCTATTTTTAAAAAACTTCTTGCTTATTTAATATGCAGCCAGAGTTGAGAATCATTGATTTAGTCCAGAGCCCTCACTCTGAAAAAAAAAAAAAAAAAAAAAAAAATTAAAGCCAAGAAGATAAGTGACTTACCCAGAGGAATGCTGATACTCTCTGGGACTAGGACCAGGATTGATAGTTTATGGCTTTTTCTGTTGCACCACACTGCCTTCTTCCATGGGCATAAGTGAATGCATTTTGGCTTCCTAGTCTCTGCTTTGCAGGTTCTCAGTTCTAGCTTCCATATGGAAACTGTTGCTGCTTCTATGTCCCCTAAACTACATTTCTCAAATAGTCCTATTAATACTTTTCTTTGTACAATTCTGTTTAGTCCTGTATTTAAAAGTCTAACTTAGCACTGAATTTTGCTGTAGAATATTTTTTAAACATCCCCTCCACCAAAACTTCTATCCTTTTGTTTGTAGGATTTCTACTAACCACAGGATATGTTCAGTCTGAATGGTACCTTCGTTCCTTTTTTCGTTTTTCCTTTGCATCTTTGCTTTTTTATCATATTTCTCAATTAACTCTTTGAGTTTTTCCACTGGTGGGTTTTTTTTACTAATACTATTTCTTTCAATAATTTTTAGCCATATTCTTCACTTCATATCTTTGATTTTTCAGACCATGTAAAATTTCTTTTCACCTTTTATTGGTTCCTCCCATAACTAGGCATTCTACCTAAATTCTTTCATACTAGTTAATTTTTGAGCTCTCCCTTGTAGAATCAGCTGCTTCTGTAAGCGTTCTATGACTTTCAAACCAAATTATGATATGAAATAGTTTGTACTTTGCCAATATTTGTGTAATACTTTGTAAATTACCATATGCTTTTATATGAACTTGATATTCTTTAAATTATTTCAGGTCTTTTTTGTTCTGCGTAAGAAAAATAACCAAGTGACTTTCCTTCATGTCTTCCATCATACCATTATGCCATGGACCTGGTGGTTTGGAGTCAAATTTGCTGCAGGTAGCCAAGGGAAAATTGGAATCATGTATTATAAATGATAACATTTTTATATGCTATGTACAAAAATTTTATCCTTAAATTCGATTTTAAGAAACTCAAAAAATCAGAGTCACTTTGGTTAAACTTCTGACTTTCATTAATTATTATCTGAAACATAACCATAGGATACTTAATTAGATTCTCCCCACTCTTTAGATATGCATAACTTTTGGGCACATTCTTCTATACATATTTTTAGTTGTTTTGCTTGGATTTTATTTGAGTCTTATTAAATGTCTTTCAATAAAGAAATAAGTAAAATGGTAAAATTGGCTTTATAGGAGTATAACTAGATATGGTCCCAGGAAGTTAGAATGTTTAGCTCAAGTTCCATGTCTTGTTTGCCTTCGAATTTCTTGTAGCTGACACACACCCCAGTCCCTGACAGCTCTTTAAAGATGCATCAAATTGTGGTTATCCCAACTTCCCAAAGCATCTTACTATATTGAAGGATGCATTGATACTGTTTTTAAGGTCAAAAATAGTTTAAGTAAAAACCTTGGCCAACAAGCTCTTTTGTTTGTTTCATTTTATTCTTCTGAACATCTGGAATTGGAGAAAACCATTCCACTTTACAGAATGTAAATAGTAGAAAATAATGTTTTCTTCTCTCTCATACATTCTATGAATTGGCATTTCTGTTCAGTCTTATGTGTGGAAGTAATTTTATCCTGTCATAACATTTTAAATAATGTTATCCCCAAGGATGTATTTTTGCCTTAGCAAAATTTGATTGAGGGATTTATTTTTTTCTAGTTTCTTAAATTTAAGAAGTCTTTGGATAGGGCTGTACCCCATATTAGGCAATGCTTTAATATGTCTGTGAATAGCTTGCCTCTGTTAGGAATTCAGACTCTGCTAGACTAGGAGAAAAGGGGACCCACAATTGAGGACCTCTTATTTGAGTTCTAGACCCTCTAGGCATGGGAAGAGGGGGGAATGCACATGTCTCAGAGCATGAAAAGGACACAGATAAGCCAATGGCAGGAAGGGGATGCCAGAATGCAGAGGATCCACACAGGCTGTGAATTGTGGGTTAAGGGCTGTTCCTACCATAGCTTACAGGCTTCAGATTTTCCAATTGTGTAAAGTACCTCCTTGCCCCAAATTGGCATTTACCTGTTGAGGAATTTTTTTTAAGTAAATGTAGCTGTTTTTCTTATGATGTATGTTCATGTAAAAATTTACCTTACATTAGGACAACATGGTCTCAGCTGTGTCCGTTTCTCAAATCAAGGGTAGCTATATTATTTGCTCTCCATTATTTTACTGCTTAGTTTCTGTGTTTTTGTTTCCTCTCATATGCATATAGTCCCTCTCAGTTCTTTCTGCAGTGATATACATTGACACCTTATTTATGTTGGTGAGAAATTGGAAAATACCTAAACATTCACTAATAGGAGTGATTATGATTTCTTGCGTATGTGTAATTGTGAGATGAAAATGATATTGAGTCATTTAGCTCATCTTCTCCGTTAAGCAGTGTGACTCCTAAATTATCAGAAAAAGATGACTATTCTATTTTTAAAGTATGCTAGAAAAGGTGCTTTCACGCCCTTAGAATTTATTTATCCTCGTTTCTTCCATGAGACCAGAGTACTGTATCACAACACTGAAAAATAAATATAAATAGAAAAAAAGATTAGAAGGCAATATTCCAGAATGTAAACAGAGGTGATTTGGAGATATTAACAAAAAGTGATTTCCCTTCCCTTCTTTATTTTCCCTCCCATTCTCTGTATTTTCCAGTTTTTCTATATTAAAGAGTTCAATAATGGGAAATATAAATTTTATTTAAAGAACAGAGCTGAACATTTTTCTAACTTCTGTGTTTGAGTCCCTTAATAGTCTAGCTTTCATTTCAAAAACAAGCAATGGTTTCCAACAATGAACATTTAAACTATGATGTACCTCAATTTTTGTGTGTTACCATGGTTATGGACATCAATGACTTTATAATGGGTTCCTTATCCACACCTTATTCCCCTTTCTTCTTCACAAAGTGTAAACAGTAGAAAATAATGTTTTCTTCTCTCTCATATTTCCATGAGTTAGCATTTCTGTTCAGTCTTAGGTGTGGAATTCTAGTAAACACTTGTTCAGCATACCTGATACCTATTCAATGACAAGCACAGCAACAAGCGCTATTTCCAGAAATGTGGTTTGGCACCAATTTCCATTCCTGGAATGAAGCTCTCCAGTTTAAACTATCTGTAAAAACTTGAGCACAGCTGGTCTTTATCTAGTATTTAATTTCCTATTTGCCTGCCATACTCCTTGCTGGGATAATGGCAGTCCAACTTTTCTCTTGACTATGATGAAGATATTTCTGTGGCAGGTTTTTGTGTTAATTATGCATATATCCCCTCCAAGAGATATGGAGAATTGTGATAATTACCTAGGTGATTCCTTTATTTTTTCCAAAGCAAAAGAATAAAATGTGACAGCACTAACATTGTAATTTATTCTGAGGTGTTTGTTTTTAGACTCATAGTCATAAAGCAAACTTAGATGATATTTACTAGAAAAGCCTCCCAAAGATACAGAAAGCATTATTAATTAAAATGTGATTATTCTGTAAATAAACTTGTTAAAATAACTTAGAAAATAATAATAACTAGAGAAAGTAAATATGTTAATTTTATTTGCTAGCTTATTTTGATCAGTAACCCTTACTGACACTCTTAGCTACACTAGTGCTTTGTTAAATCCCTGTCTATAGGATCCTCATTTTCAGACATTTAAGTGGTGAAAGTGTTGAAATGGAAAATAGACACTGCTCTACAAATAATGGGAGAG
>RJWJ010047748.1:0-10863 GCA_004363605.1 Indri indri | reverse complement strand
GTAGGAAGCAGAATGAGCAGACTACTCAAGCCAAAGATGTTTTCGAGATTTGGATAATGAGAGAATCCTCTGGAAAACACTTGCTCTCTGATTGGACCATCCCAACATTCATTAGAAGATGAGTGTGGTGAGTAGAATAGTGTCCCCTCACCCCTCAAACATGTCCCTGGCACCAGTGACTGTGTTATCTTACTCAGCAGAAGGGACTTTGCGGATGGGATTAAGTTAAGGATCCTCAGGTGGGGAAGATGATCCTGGATTATCCTGGTGGGCCCAATCCAATGTAATCACAAGGGTACTTTTAAGTGGAAGAGGAAGGCAGGGGAGTAAGAATCAGAGAAGCAGAGGACAGAGTGATGCGACTGCTGGCTCCACGGGCCCAGGTGAGCAGGTGGCCTCTAGAAGCTGAAGCTGGAAAAGGTGAGGAAACAGATTCTCCTTTAGAGGCCACTGACAGCCTCGCTTAGCATCTTTAGAAGGAATGTGTTATAGCTCTGCTGATACCCCGGTTTTAGTCCTCCTAAGTCTGATTTCAGACACCTGATCTCCAGAACTATAAGATAATAAATTTGTGTGGTGTTAAGCTACTAAATTTGTGGTGATTTGTTATAGCAGGAAGAGGAAATTGATACAAAGAAGATGAGTCTTGAGATTAATCATCTCTGATACGGACTTGGAATGTCTGGAAGGTTGTGAGTGTAGAAAGCTGGCGCCCTCCCAGTCATGCCTGACATTCCTAACCATGCCTTGAGATCTGGGTCTCAAGTCAGGCTGCACAGCATAAGCATCTATGGAACTTTTAACAACTGCAGATGCTCAGCTCTACCACACGCCTTTGCATTTTATTTTCCAGGATTGGGGCCTAGTCTTGAATGTTTTATTCTTTGCTTCCAGAAGTGACAGTGAGACTAGGAAACAGGGTCCCTGGTAGAGAGTTGTAGCTGCCACTGCTGGTGCCCAGACTGTCTCACCTACAGGCAGGCCTTCCCCAAGGAGCATGTGTCCTCCAGTTGAATGGGAAATCCCTTGTCCTTTCCTGATCGCTGTGGCAGAACAGCCCAGGTGAACCAGCTGAAGGCCTTCAAAGCAAAGCTACTCCCATAAACAGGCTCAGAGGAAGTGCATGTTGAGAAATACTGGTTTCTACTGCCCTTAGGAAGATTCAAGGACGGAGTTTTTTTCTTCTCGAGTGCCTGTCTCTTCATTATGTGGTTAGTTTTTTCTTTTTTTTCCCCTTCATCCCTCACCACCCCCCGCCCCTTGAAATTAGAAAGAAGAAAAGATAGAGTATAAGTATAACAAAATAACTTTGAAGGAGAAATCTGACTACTGTTATTCTGAAAGAAGCAGGAGTTCTCTTCAAAGTTGTCACTAGTCAGGCACAATCCAGGACAGAGCACAACCCATGAAAAGGGTGGCCAGAGAAGTTGGCCACATTTGTGTTAGGTCATTAAATACGAAATATCCAATTTTGAATAAAAAGTGTGGTTTATTATATCTCAAACAAGAAACAGTACAATTAATCAAAGTATGCGTCTAAACTATCAATGCAGTTTTGCCATCTTAATGGTAGCTTGTTTATGCCAGCAGCAAAGAAGCCTGGAGAGTGAGTGGTGATGAAATCATGAAAGGTATTTTCAGCAGCTTGTTGAGAATTGAATATTTTTCCTTGCAAGAAGTGGTCCAAAGCCTGGAAGAAGTGGTAGTCAGTTGGTGCAAGGTCTGGTAAATATGGTAGATGACAGAGAGTTTCCAAGTCCAGCTTCTGGTTTGAGGAGAGTTGTCTGTGCCACGTGGTTGAGTGTTGTCTAATTCACGTGTAGGTTGAGATGGATTTGCTTCCACTACTGCTTTCAGCTCATCATTATCCACCTTGGTCTCAGGTCACCCGTGTGGCTCATTTTCAAGATTAAAGTCACCAGAATGGAAGTTCTCAAACCATCAAAGTACTGTGCTTCCATTAGCCACATTCTTCCCAAACACTTCGTTGATATTGCAAGCTGTTTGCACTGCATTGGTTCCTTGACGGAACCTTGACCTGTCTCTACTGACCAATCTCGGCTGCTTAATCACAAGCAATCTCATCATTTCATCCAATTGTTTGCAGTAGACATCCTCTGTAATCAATTGACCAGATTTCATGAAGCTGTAGTGGATAATACCAATGCTGGACCACCAAACAGACACCACTAGCTCTTTTTTGATGAATAATTGGTTTTGGACTGTGTTTTGGCACTTCATCTTCATCCAACCACTATGCTGGATGCTTGTTATTGTCAAAAAGAATCCGTTTGTCATCACATGAGCAATACAGTGTAGAAATTATTCACCTTTATGTCCTGACAGCAAAGAAAGGCAAGCTTAGAGACGATTTCTCCTCTGACACTTGTTTAATTCACGAGGAACCCATCTATCCAGCTTCTTTACCTTGCTGATTTGTTTCAAACGTTCCAATATTGTTGGAATAGTAACGTCAAACCTTGATGCTAATTCACGTGTAGGTTGAGATGGATTTGCTTCCACTACTGCTTTCAGCTCATCATTATCCACCTTGGTCTCAGGTCACCCGTGTGGCTCATTTTCAAGATTAAAATCACCAGAATGGAAGTTCTCAAACCATCAAAGTACTGTGCTTCCATTAGCCACATTCTTCCCAAACACTTCGTTGATATTGCAAGCTGTTTGCACTGCATTGGTTCCTTGACGGAATCCATATTTGAAAATAACATGAATTTTTGACTTATCCACAGTTTCACAAAAATTGCTTTAAAAAAAATTTGAAAGATAATCACAAGCCAAAACATGCATTTGAAAGAATGAGGATGTACCTTTGCAATGAAAAAATAAACCAGAAGTGTCAAAGTGAAATGTCAGAGATATCAATTGTCAAACTTAGTACTTAAGAAATTTGGACATTTCATACTTAATAACGTAATAATTATATGGAGTCATCATGTTAAGAAAAAAATTACTCTATAGGGAAGAAAAGCAGAGAGTTGGACAGAGTATTCAATTAAGTCCTAAATAAATTGACCCCTCATTGTTTCAAAGATGATGAGGTCGGATCTGCAAGAGGAGAGCTTCAAGTGTTGGCAAGGTCCTCACTGAAGAGGTGAGGAACCTTCGCTTCCAGAGGGTAATCCAAGAAGGCAGAGCTGGGGGTGGCACTCAATACCTGTCATGGAGACAGCAAGGAGAAGGGACTTAAGGACCAGTTAAGGATCATGGGGTTGCTGCGGTCCCCAACTCCTGGGCGGTGGACCAGCACCAGTCCTTGGCCTGTTATGGACCAGATGGCAGAGCTCTGCTTCCCCTGCCCCCACCCTTTGAGAAATTGTTTTCCATGATACTTTGGAACAGGGGTTGGGGGTGGCCCACACAGCAGGAGGTGAGTGGCCGGCGAGGGAGCGAAGCTTCATCTGTATTTGTAGCTGCTCCCCATCGCCAGCATCACTGCCTGAGCTCTGCCTCCGCCCACTCCCCCAACCCCATCAGTGGAAAAATTGTTTTCCATGAAACCGGTCCCTGGCGCCAAAAAGGTTGGGGACTGCTGATTTATAGGGTTTGGCCAGGGGCCAGGAGGGCTTATTAGGTTTATAAAATTGACCCAATCAGTAGATACGTTTAAAAATAGCTTAGAAACCAGGCATTGGGAAATTTAGGGGGAAGAAAAATAATCCTGTGATTTTCTTTGGTTCAGGAGAAAGGCCGGCTTACATCTTTCTCCTAGATTTCTAAGTCGTTTCTTCATTATGCTGAAAGCTTTCCTAGATTTTTCTTTTCCTTAATCCAGAACTTCAATTCTTGGACAAGTCTTTGAAGAATGAGAGAATTAAGGGGGAAAAAAGCATGGATTTCATCGGAACCTCCAAAGATACATTACTTAACAAAGCAGATAAATGTGTCAAATTTTTTTTTCCTTGAAGAAAACATTTTTTATTTGCAGGAGAGAAGGACACATTTACTGGTTGATGTTTCTGTTACCATGGAAACATAGAAATTATAAAATAAGAATGTTCTAATACATTAATTTTTTAGATACCTATGCTAACATACCTTTGTCCTTGAGGTGTGGCAAGGCGGAATGAAAGAACGGCCCTGACCCAGGTTATTATTCCAGGCAGACCTGTCATGAGAGGCAAGCCCAAAAGCTCCTTTCTCTCTCTTCTGCCTCACAGATTGGCTGGCTATGCACTTTAAATTCACGCTTTCAGTGTGAATAGATTGCCTTGGGTGCATATAGAAAAAAATATTTAGCCTCTGCATAAGCTTTGAAAAGCAAAGCACGTTGCTTATAGAACTTGGCTGAATAGACGTGGGAAGAGAAGTCATTTGGGATGGAATTGGGGACCAGACCACAGTCAATGTCTTAATCCATTCTGGCTGTTATAACAAAACACCTTACAGTAGATAATTTATAAATAACAGAAATTTATTGCTCACAGTTCTGGAGGCTGGGAAGTCCCGAGATCAAGGTTCCAGCAGATTCAGTGTCTGGTGACAGCTGGTTGCTCATAGATGGTGTCTTCTATGTGTCCTCACATGGCAGAAGGAGAAGGCAGCTTTCTGGGGTCTCTTTGATAAGAGCACTAATCCCATTCATGAAGGCTCTGCCCTCATGATCTAATTATCTGCCACTGGTCCCACCTCTTAATACTATCACATTGGGGATTAAGTTTCAACTTATGAATTCTGGGGGGACACAATCATTCAGACCATAGCAGTCAAGATTTCCAAGTGGATGCTTCATTCAACCATCCAGATGTTGTAATTAACTCTGTTCTGCCCTTTTTGTGGGTGTGATATGGTGAAAACTAGGATGGTGGTAAAATATTTTGAAAGTTTAATTAAAATAATACTGATGTGTGTATTACTTTTGTGCTCATGTTTAAATGTCCCACTTAATTCACTTGTTTGGAGAGACTGTGTCATGTAGACAAGAAGCTTGTCATGGTGTTTAAGATGAACACAGGCTTTGGAGTCAGGGATGCCTGGTTTTTGATTCTTGCTGTACCTCTAGCTAGTTTGGTAACCTGGGCAGGTGACTGAATCTCTGCAAGCCTTCATTTTATCATCTAAAAAATGGAAATAATCATTCACAGTGATTCTGTGAAAATTTAATGAGATACTACTGTCTAATGACATGCTTGGCATTTTGCTGGAGTCTCAGTAAGTTCTTGGTGTAGCATAGCTATAATTATAATCATTGCTGAAATATACCAAATGTGTCAGTCACCTCCTAATGCTTTGAATGGAAGGGAGGACCCTACTGCCACTGAAGTGGGGTTCGCAGGGCACCCATATTTCCAAGAGGGCCCCCAAGATCCTTGCTCTTCTGTTTATAGCTCTGTTGGAAGCTGGTTTAACACCACCACATTTCACTTTAATGCCAGTGTAAATTTGAAAATATTTCACTGAATTCTCCTAGATAAATGCACTTCTCTCTTTTATTTATTCAACAAATATCTATTGAGTACCTATTATATGCCAGGCCCTGTGCTAAGTCTTGTGGATAAAACGATGAATAAGATAGAAGTAGCTTCTGCTCTCAAGGATGTTAGAGTGTAGCAGGAAAAAACGCCCACCGGTAAGTAAGCAGGCAATTACGACGCTGTGTTTATTCAGCGTGGCGGCAGGAATGCAGTGCTATGTGAACATCTTGCTGGAGCACCCAACGCAGGTTTGGGAGGGTCGTCTCCAGAAGTGGAATCATTTTTAGAGCCATCTCAGAGCCAGAGGTATATTCTGGGGCCCTCCTCAGTCTGCTAGAGCTGCCCTGCAGTGTTAGAATTCATCCATTCATCCCTTCACTTCATTCATTCATTCATCATTTATTGAGTGCTTATTATTATTCCTTGACTCCGTGCCAGGCATTGGGGAAACCATAGTGAGCAAAACAGACGCGGTCCCTTTCTCTGTAGAGCTTATGGGCTGTGGGAAGGGGCGTGCTATAGAAGTGAATAGAAGAATCCCACAGGATGGAGCAGTGCAGGGAGCTGTGAGATCCCTCATCCATCTCGGGGGGAGTTTGGGTGGAGAAACGTCCCTGGTGATGTCTGAGCTGAGACATGAAGGAATCTGGGATGCAGTGAGGGAAGAAGATGACAGAGGACTGTTCCCGTAGGGGCAGCAGCATGGCGCGTGAGGCTCCCGCAGTGCGGGAGAGCTGGACACTTGGAGGGTGGAGAGAAGATCAGTGTGGTTGGAGGGTGGAGTCCAGGGGGAGCCTGGCAGGAGGCTAGACTGGCTCAAAGCCCCAGGAAAGCCCTGGCTGTAGCCCTTCCCGCTCTTTCCAACTTTTTAGGTCAGGTGGACTTGAAACCTGATTGGCTCTCCCTACTCCCCAACCCCTCTCAGTTCTTCTCTGGTGTTTGGAATGGTAGGGATTAAGTGAGGCCTTCTCCAAGAATTTAGGATTATTCTTTGTGGTGGATGCTGGGATGCGCTGCCCATCCCCCTTTGGGAATGAAGGAATTATTCCTCTGATGGCTAGAGTGCTGCTGTTGGACAGCTCTCAGCTTTCCGCTTCCTTTGGGGATTGTCTCAGCAGAAGAGAGCCACCTCCCCCACTATCCCGGGTGACCCACATCCAATGACTGGCCGGTGGAGGAGTTTAACGGCATGAGCATCTCACCCCAACTGGGGACAACTCTGAAGGGTCAACCTGGTTCCAGGGCTCCTGGGAGGTTGCTGTACCAGACACGCTGCCTTCCCCGCCCCTCTATCGTGGTGACCCTAAGAGTGCCCCCTACACGTCCTATCTCAAAGTCTGCTTCCCTAGGACCCTGACATGGGAGACCCTCAAAATTCAACCCCTATGAGATCAGAATACAGACATATGAAAACCACTTAATAAAGGCAGAATGATTTCCAGGAAAGCAAGCATTTGATTATAACCTGGCAGAATACGTCAACGGGAGGAAGGGTGCTTTAGTCTAAGGCAGAGAGAACAAAGAGGGTCACAGAAATCTCCCCACCCAAAGTATTATCTAAGGGAGAGGTAGACTCAGCCAATGAAATTCGAGTCTGATTCACAAGGCCATTCTATTGCAGAAGCAGATTCATGGATGAGCTATCACCATGAGACACCATTAATCTGCATTTAACAAAAAACATGTATTCCGATGTTCCCCAACCCCTCCTCCGATTCCGGCTTGACTTCCCCCACAGGTCGGCCCCATGTTCCATGTGGTTCACATGACAGGTATAATTTTCACTGGAAATTAATGCTTTGAGATTCCAGGTTTATACATCATTGTTATTCCTATATTACTTCTGAGATGGACCTGGTCCATTCTTGGTGTGATGAAGGAATTAGTTCTGTAGCTCAAAGAAGCTGTCTCCTTTGGAGACAGTCAGCTGACCTTTTCCTGGAAGCAACACACTAACATCCTTGTGTTCGGACTAAGCTGTATTTTCTTTCTCTCTTTAAAAGTCTGCACCCATATTTCTTGGATCTATTTGGTTTGATCCAACCTTTGCAGTCTAGGCTTGAAATTCACCTGGCTGGCTTTTATTAAACACATAAATTAAAGGTATTTTAAGTATTGTTTATGTTCAGAGGATGTGGCTGTCATAATCTAATGGATCTTTTCTAGTTTGTTTTTTTTTTTGGTGCCTAAGAAGCAGTTTAGAGCAAGCAGCATATCAGAGTGGTAATGGGTGAGCGGTCAAGGGCAGGTGAGCTGGCTTTGAATTCCGGGTTTGGCATGAGCAGTGTGGCTTGGGAAGACTCCTTTCTGCTCCGTGTTTTACCCTCCTCATCGGGCTATTGTGAGGTAGGGTAAGTAGAGCGCTCAGAATGGTGCCTGGCACAGGGAAGCGCTCAGTAAGTGAAAGTATTTATTATTATAGGAAAAAAAAAGCTATGATAATCATGCACATTGTGGCCTATTCCACTGTGCTCCGGGAGCTTTGCATCAGGGGTCTCGTATGATTTTTAAGTATTAAAATAAATGAAACCTTGATGCTCTTATCTCAAATAGATTTTCAATTTCTCAATTACAAAAAGCAGTAAAATAGATTTCTTGCTCCATCCCCATGTCTGAGAGTCGGGCCTGACTGAGGGCTGGGGTGTGAGCACGGATGAGGTTCATCAGTGCCAGCAGCTGGGAGAACTCTCCAGCAAATGTGCCAACGCGGTAAGTTTGTGGCACGTCACATCGTTTTCCCTCCCCATCTCTTCCCAACTGCATTTTTAAAAGTAATGCAGTTAATTTTCATGAGCATTTTAAGCCCAAATTAGATCTCATATTGTAAACACTGCAGAAGCTGAGAAAGATCTCGTTAACAAAAGCAAATTACTAAACTCCCGCAAATCTGAATCAGACCCACAGAATTCAAACTCGACGAAGTACATGCCCACAAAATCCACCCTGGTTCCATTTCTGCAGGATTAAAGTAAATGCAGGTGCGCTGAGCTGCCGGCAGATCTGTGACTGTGGCATCTAATTGCAGCTGCCTTTCAACCTTGAGCAGGTCAATGGAGGCATGATGAGCTCAGGGATAATTTGTCTTTTATGTATTTCTATGGTGTGACAGATAATCCCTTGCTGAAAAGGGTCCTTGTGGGTGTCTGCTCCTGGCTGGAACAGAATAAAGAACTGTCAAATAGGTGATTCTCAATATGTGTCTCTTTTGTCCTATACACTGTGGGCCAAGGGCTGGGCCCACCCCTGTGAAGGCAGTGATGGGGGCGTTCAAGCCATAAATGATTCTGGGTTTGCTTTATTCTGTGTTTGGACTCCATAGCATGTGCAGATGCTTCTGAAATCTCCCTACACCATGACGACAGTCTTGGACAGCCAGAGAGCTGTTTTCCACTTTGCATCTTAAGCCTTACTTTCTCTGCTCACTCTTGAGATAGCTGAGCACCTCAAATAGGGTGGGGTAAAGAGATCCTGAAGAAGTAATGCTACTATTTTGAGATGCAGGAGCCAAGGACGGTGAAGACCTTGTTTTATGTGTGTCTGGACACATTGGAAGCCCTCCGTTTAAATGCAGATGGGGGTTCTGGGAAAACATATAGCAGGTTATAGAACAAAACCTTGCTCTAGACGTTTCAGGTACGCATTAAAGAATGGACAGGGGTTCTTGACTTTACTGTCTGTTACCTTTCCCGTCCCCTCCCCCCAGCTCTTTGTAGGTTTTAAGTACTGAGGAACTGGGATGCTCCCAAGAGGGAAAGTGGGGAAACCTTAGCCAGGTGCGACGGCTTAGTGTAGCCCTGGGAAAAACAAAACCCTGTCCTTGAGCCAGGCATTTCTCTGCATCCCCCTGCTTAGCACTGAGGGGAGCAACACTGTAGCGCAGCCCATGGCTACTCCATGCCAGACACAGCAGAACCAAGCAGAGCCCTGGTCCGTGGTCTCTGCACACTTCGGTCCCTCCTCCTGACAGGTGGGCGCACTCTCCGGACTTCACCGTCTTGTCCCCATGAGCTTGCTTTATCTCTCTCAAGGCTGCCTTGCACAGATACCTCCTCTTGTTCTGAAATCCATTTACCTCCATTTTCTCTGCCTGACCTTCCACCTCCAGTTTCATTCCTCTTCTAATCATTGTATAACTGAGGTAGACAGATAGCCTGCATGTAAGCTATTACGTAAGTAAATATGAGAGTCTGCTGAAAAGGTCAACCATTATGGAGAAAATAATGGGCAAAACTTCAACAAGGAGGTGGACCTTGAACTTCTTTTAATAACAGCAGTGGCGGGGGGGATGCCTTCGCTGGTGGAAGGAAGAGTGTCACACTGTGCGGACGCACATGGTCCAGGGACAAGGGGCAAAATCCAAGAGTGTGTGTTTGGGGTGTGTCCCAGTTTCCACACTTACTTAGCTCTGTGATCCTGGGAAAATCACCACAGTTGTCTGAGACTCAGGCTTCTCACCTGTAAAATGGGGATAGTCAAGTCTGGCTTCCGCTGTTGTTGCAGGCATTATGGTGAACTCACTAGTGAGTTCATTCAGTGGATGTTGACTGTTGGGTGCTTAGCACTGTGGTAGGCACTGGAATGAAACAGACCTGGATCCTGCCCTCGGGAGCTTACAGGAGAGAGAGACACATAAGTTTACAAGTGTATAATTAAAACTGATATGTGGTAAGAAGGACGCAGACAGAATGATGGGGTCTGCAGTTTTCACAGGGTGGTCGGAGGACGTTCCCTGAGAACGTGGTAATGTCTATGTGGCACCGTCACAGCTCCTGGCATAGGGTAAGATGAGCTCTTCCTACTTTCTTTTATCTCAGGGGCACTTGCCTGAGGACGGGAGGATCAGGGAAGGGCTGTGAGAAAGGTGACTGTGGTAGCCACAGGGAAGGCGGTATCCATGGACTTCCCTGCTTTCTCATCACGCCCTTTCTCTTTTTAAAGAGACAGTTTCACAAACAAGCTTCACCAGGAGGAGGAGGAATTTGCTCTGCAGTTTGCTGGTTGGCGCTGTGTCCTTGGCCGGAACACCCTCCCTATCCTCTTAGCCGGCTGCCCACCACTGTGAGGAGGTGGACGGGGTGCCTGTAAGTCATCTCACGCCTTAGAAAGAATGTAGTCATTGCAGCGGAAATATTAATAACATGGTTACTGGGCTTGGAATTCATGGAATGTTTTCTCTGAAGTGCTCTGAGGAGAGGCAGGGATAGGATTTGGCATTATTTTCTCTTGGGAGAGAAAGAGGCACACAAAGGCATTGATGGCATTTGCTGGAAATTTCATGGGTAGAATCAGCCAGGCCTTCCACGTGGGTCCTTGCTGCCAGTTGCCTACATTAACCGCCAGGTGGTTTGCTTCAGGGACATTCGAGTGACACCCTCCCTCTCCTTCAGCTACCAACTCCTGCATGCTTCCAGGCTCAGCGAGCCTGCCTGTG
>RJWJ010047747.1:0-10853 GCA_004363605.1 Indri indri | reverse complement strand
ATTGTAAAAAATCCCCAAGCTCGTGCCAAAGGGTAGATGCTGCTAAACTTCTCTCCCCTGAGCCAGGGCATTTAAGTGCTGTTGGCGCAGTCATCTGGGCCAGAGCGGCTGGGAGCAAGGCTTCCTCCGGGCTTACATAAAGCATAGATCTTGCCCAAATGTGGAAAACCTTTAGGGACGTTAAAACCATTAGGGATCCCTAGCCCTGACTTGAACTAAGCAGAATAAACAAACCCCTGCCCAAATTGGAACTCACTGGACGACTTTCAGAATTATCCAAAGGGAAAGGCCGAAGGCCTTAAGGGTCTTCGAGTGGGTTAATGTCCTCTTTCAGCTGCTTAGCTAAGTCTGATGAGACTTGATGTGTGCCTCACTTTGTCCTTTTTGAAATGTCTTAACACCTCAGTTGCAAACCCACGTATGGATTGCATTCTGAACCCATAGCATATATGATACTTTTTTTCTGTTAATGGGATGTTAAAGCCCAAGGCAGACCTTGTGGAAGTACGTTACAGATTCAGGAACTGGGTTGGAAATGTTCCAGAGAGTATTCACATTTGCCATGGACAGGGTCTTGGTAAATTCCCAACCTCAATTTCTACTTTCAATATCCTTTGTCACTATTTCCAGCCTAATAGTTTAGGTTTTCTATATGCATAGTGTCCAGTAACTTTGTGTCTCTCTCCCCCTCCCAGTTAAGTGGTATCAATGTCAGACTCATTTTTTACCCCATTTTTTAAAAAGGGGGAAGCGGATTAGAGAATGACGAATGTTCATTCATTCAATAAGTAGTCAATTTGGTACCTGCTGTGAACAGGACACTACGCTAGACACTGTTTGGGAACAGTGGCATGGCTGGACTAAAGAAGAGTGAAAACCATATCCTGATTCCCTGATGTTCACAATCTTAAAAGTGGAGATGGGCACAGAGATAGGAAATCAAAGCCCAGAGCATCTAAGAACCAAGCCCTACATGGTCACAAATCCAGAGCTCACAGAAGCGTGCTCTGAACTGGCGTGGAGCTGGCATGGAGCTCTTACCCTGCCTCTCGTCCACCTCTAGGAAACACCATGTAATGTAGCACAACATGGGAAACATCTGTAGAGTGCCTGCCATGGCCCTATTCTAGCTAGGACTGAAAACACTGAGAGAAAGCACTGTTTTTAACTCTAAGAGTTGGTGATTTAGCTGCCGGAGATAGATGTGTGAACAAGTGGTTACATTGTAGTGTGATACACAGGCAGAGATCAGTGATGGAGAAAGTGGGGTTTGGTGGCAGACCTGAATTCCAGATCAACCACATATGAGCTGCCTGATCTGGGGCAGGTTACTTAGCTCCTCTCTTCCTAAGTTTCATCATCTTACCTGTCAAAGGGGACAATGCAGACACTTGCCTCAGAGAACTATACTGGGATAAAATAGATGAATTAATAAATATAGAGTGATTAGACCGCTGGCAAAAAAAAAAAAAAATAGTGGAGATGGAGCAAAGAAAGCACTCAGGAACGGCAAGAGCAAAAGCTTAGCCGCAGGAGGGTCTCAGGGTGGGGGCTGGAGGGCCAGGTCCGGCAGCAGTGCGGGAACACGGAGGGGCCGTGGGAAGCAGAGCCAGAAAGGGCGCCCTGGTCAGAAGCTGCATCGGGCCCTGCGTCAAGGGAAACCTCAGGAGGCAGGGACCCGGCACAGCAGCTCCTCCCGGCTCTTGCCTTTGGGTTCGTTTGTCCCGTCCACGCCAGGCCCTTCCCACTATGCCAAGGTGCATCAGCCTGCCCCGGAGGCCCCTCCGTCTTCCTGCCTAGCTCACTGGATCGTGCACAGGCAAATCCCTTTTCTCCTTCTCTAGCTCAGCCATGAGGAAGGTGAAATTCTTTAATGCAAAATGTTCCTTTCAAAAGAGAAAGGATGGAGGGAAGGGGGGTAGGAAAAGGGGATAAAAGAAGGAAAAGAAAGGGGAAGGAGCAGGAAAGAGAAGGCAAGGACATGCAGGTGCACTGAAACAGACGTGTTCAGCAAGGCACAGACTTGCCTTCATTTATCAAAAGTGGGTCACAGATCAGCCTTGCCAGGGACTTAGTTGTAGGACTTCCAGTTCTTATTCTCATTCTTGCTTCTGCCCTGAATGTCTGGACTGGCAGAGATTAAACCAGCCATCTGAGAAGAGCCTGCTGGCATGGCTGCCTTGTCCCTTCTGGAACCCTCTGACCTCTCCACAGAGGATCCCAGTTCTTCCATCTCTTTGTCCCTGTTTGTTCCACTCTACCTGGAAGTCTAATCCTCAACCCAGAAGGTAGCTTCAAAAGCTTGGTGTGGGCCGGGCATGGGGACTCACACCTGTAATCCTAGCACTTTGGGAGGCTGAGGTGGGAGGATCGCTTGAGGCCAGGAATTTGAGACCAGGAATTTGAGACCAGGCTGGGCAATAGCAAGACCCCATCTACAAAAATTTTAAAAACTAGCTGGGCATGGTGGCACATGCCTGTAGTCCCAGCTACTTGGGAGGCTGACGCAGGAGGATCGCTTCAACCTTAGTTTGAGGTTACAGTGAGCTATAATGATGCCACTGCACTCTAGCCCAGGTGACAGAGTGAGACCCTGTCTAAAAAAAAAATATCTTGGTGTGGTCAGTTCACACCCTACTTGAGCCAGTCTTTGACCCCTAGGGAACCGATCTGAGCCAATTAAGTTCACAGAAAACTGACTTCTAAACCCAAATGCCATTTACCAATTTCTGAGAGCTGCGTGTGGCTCAGTCACTGTACATAATAAAAAGCAACAGCAATAGTGACAACTGCCCTTTGAATCAGGCACTACATGCCACAAACTCTTCTAAGTGCTTTACCAGTGTCAACCTTCCTGCAACTGAAAGTGTGGTCCCAGAACCAGCAGAATCTCCTGCCTTGTCTGAGACCTCATGAGTCAGAATCTGTACTGCTCAGATAAAATCCTGGGTTCAAGTCCCAGCCATGCCAGTTACTAATTGTGCAACCTTAATCTTTTCTCCCTGCCTTCTATCTGCAGTCCCCTGGTCTCATTCAGCTTGAAAGATCAGCTTTAAAATACTCCTAGCCATGGATAAAATGTTTGGGCATTCTCTTGGGTGCCCAGGGTCTGTAGTCAACAATGGTAAAACCCACTCAGAGTGGCCAGAGGCGAGTTCTGGTGATGCCTGCTTCTTCAGAGAGAGCAGGGCTGGCCAGTCAGGTCCCTTCAGGGTAAGGGATTACAGAGTAACTAGATATAATCCACCAGCTGTCAAAATATAATCTCCCTGTGTTTTTTATATTTATATCTGTAACTGTAGACAAAAAGGAAATTACCCTGAAAGAAATAACTGACCAATGAGTAATTAAGACTTCAACAGCATAAAGGAGCCACACGTCTTATGTGTATAAATGACCTATAAGTAAATGTTAACAAACTTCCAGTGTGTATGACAACCTGCTGGGAGTTCATGTGGAAACATGCAGGCCTTCCATTAATGGCCCAGCCACTGTGATGCGTGTTGTAGGTATGTCTCGTGTAATCTTCAAAACAACCTGGTGAGGTAGAATTATGATCCCCATTTCAAAGATGAGAAAACTGAGACTTAGAGGCTAAGTTGCTACCTCTACGAATTTCAATTATTGAAGAAGGAGACTAAGAAGAGGGAAGATAGCTGGTAGCTTTAGCCCCTCCGTTGTCCTGAGCTATTCTCTTTTACCCCTAAACTCGCCTGCCCCGGTCCACAAACCCAAGGCCGTGTGGTTAGATTTAGTAGATATCCTGTTTTAGCAGGCCAATAAAGATGACACGGTGATCTCACCCCGCTTCCCACCTCAGAGGTGTGCCAAAGCAGTCATTCTAGCCACATAGGATATTGTACCTGCGAGGAGTTTAGGAAAATTGATTTGTACCATCATCTCATATCTTCAGCGATGTGTTGTACTCTTTCTAGCAGGGAGTTCACGGGAAGTTGACTAGGTGACCTGCCCTGCTCTGAAAGGTTAATTACAAGGTTAAGCAACTAGACAGAGGCTAAGCTGGCCCTTGAACTTGGGTCCCTCCTACTTCAGAGCCCAGGCCCCTGAGCACACTGCTTTACTTGATATATAGCCCTGGGGAGGCCTCTGGTAGGAGGAGGCATCTGCAGAGAATGAAGGTGTCCAAGACTCTCAGGCCTGCAGCCCTGGTTTGCATGGTGAGCTGGCAGCAGTCCAGCAGGGAGGTCACAGATAGCAGGTGTGACAGCCTGGGCTGTCCGTGTCCAGCTGTGGGGGCCAATGCCTCCTGTGTCTGTACTGCTCAGGCTCACCAGAGAGAGGCCAACAGCTGTTCCTCCAGGTTCTATGACTGTTTTATACCAAATCAGAGAGAAACTAACCTCGGGAAGGAAATGTGAGGTCTGTCCCAGACCTGTATATTTTGGTCTGGGTATTTTCTTTACACGTTTCACTGGGCTGGACTCCATCCTCCCACCTCCCACTGCCCTCATGGTCATCATCTCTCAGGGCCAAGTGGCCTTTCTAATCCCCTAGACTTTGGCCCAAGGGGGCTTTCATCAGGATTCCTCTTGGTCTTTCACAGCACAGGGCAGTCAGGAGGCTGTTGCAAACGTGCATGCAGGTGCGAGTTAAGGGAAAGCAATGAAAATGGACAGGAAGGGACCAATTCTCAAGACAACTGGTGGGTGAATAGATGCAAACTCTGTCCAGGACATGGAGGAATAACAAATGTCTTTAAGATTTTGGACCTGGAAAAGTGAAGGTAGCTATCAAAAGAATGTGAAAAGTTAGATCCAGTTTGGATGTCTTAACGTTGAGATGCTGGGACATTCAAGTAGATACTCCCCACAGAAGCAGCAGGATCGGATTGGAGTGAGAGGTCAAAACTGGAGTTACACATTTGCAAGCCATCTGCTTAGCTGTAATGGTTACAACATGAGACGAGCTTTTTTAGAATGAGAGACAGGTGAGCAGAGGACTGAGCATTGTGAGTTCAGGCTGAAAGGTTGCAAGCAGGCCCAGACACCAGCACCATGGCTGGGGAGTTAGGAAGAAAGCCACGCTAGTGTAGTGTCCTGAGCTGGGACTCAAGGGAAGGGCCATGAGGTTGGGCTTAAAGGTACAGATTACTGAACTCTCTCCATGTAATAACTCTATGGTGATTTTAATGTACCCAATCATAATGTCCCCAAATGGGTCACTAACCACTTTGGCATAGCTATTTTTTCCTATTAAAGGTGGGTTTGACTTTGTCAGTAAAGATCTTCTACTTAAATCATCATAGTCAAAAATCATTAAATACATAATTAAATATAAAACAGTTCCTATATAGCCTTGTCCACTACTAGATTAGGTACATCACATAGGTTGAATCCACATAGTAAGTACTCAATGAGTCTGGATTTATAATAGAATTTGGTCAACAAGTGGAACACTGCAAATCTATGACCTTCCAGGTTTTGGTCCCATTTCAGTTGAAAAGTGGAAATAAACAGTTTTGAGTTCCCACATGAAAGAAACTCTGATACCCAAACTGTAAGAAATGGTTAAAAAGCATGGGCTTTGGAGTCACTTGGGTGTGATTCAGAATTCTGGCCTCACTACTTACTACCTGTGAGCATTTGGGCAAGTTATTTAAGCTCTCTGTTTCCTCGGCTGTAAAATGGAATACTAATTGTATGTCAGCCATAGAGTTGCTGGTTGGACTAAATAAAATACTTAAGTAAAATTTTAGCAAGTAACATTCTTAGCTGAGCAGCAGGTTCTGTAAATGTTAGCAAGTAATATTATCAGTACCATTACTGTTGGCTTTTGTAGGGGAAAAAAATGTTTCCAAGTCCATATGTGTTTTTCCCATTAAGTTAAGTGACTTTGACCTACCCAAAGTCTGGTACAGGTCATTTCTGCAACAATATGTTCTAAATCAGAAATATCATGCACTGGTTTTCTTTTAAGTCATAGAGCTATTTTAACTGATACTTGTCAAGGGTTGAAAATGTGATTATGATAACAAACAACAAGAAAGAATGCATGTTCAACATTAATTTTTTAAAAATGTATGTTACTTTCTTTCTTTAAAACAAACAAATTTTAAAAATATCAGAGTGTTTGTGGTTTGAAGTCATGGTTATAGTCATGTCCCAGTTTGGTATCTGTACAGGCCCATGTGACAGCCAGAATTGCAAATAGACAATAAATGTCTGTTGTCTTGTACAAAGCTCTTCTCAGTTACACTGTACTTAAGTAAGTCATGTATTCATATAAAAGTGAATGTGGAGTTAAACATATAAAAATGGATTAATGTAATGTATCATATTAATAGAATAATGGACAAAAACCACGTAATTATTTCCATAGACACAGAAAAAGCATTTAACAAAACCCAACACCCTATCATGAAAGTAACACTCAACAAAATAGGAATAGAAGGGAACTTCCCCAACCTGATAAAGTGCATCTGTGCAAAACCCACAGCTAACATTATGCATAATGGTGAGAGACTAAAAGCTTCCCACCTAAGATCAGGAACCAGACAAAGATGTACTATAGGTTCTAGCCAGGGCAGTTAGGCAAGAAAAAGAAATAAAAGTCATCCAGAGATGACACGATGTCAAATATAGAAAACCCTAAGGAATACACTAGAACATTATTAGAATTAATAAATGAATTCACCAAGGTTGCAGGGTACAAGACCTGTTGTATTTCTATAAACTAGCCATGAACAATACAAAAATGAAATTAAGAAAACAATTCCATCAACCTAAGTGCTGATCAATGTATGAGTGGATAAAGAAAATGTGGTATATATATATGCCATGGAGTACTGCTCAGCCATAAAAGGGAGTGAAATAATGTTTTTTGCCGCTACTTGAATGAACTGGAGACCATTATCCTAAGTGAAGTGTCTCAGGAATGGAAAAACAAACACCGCATGTACTCACTTATAAGTGGGAGCTAAATGATGGGTATACGCAGTCATAGAGTGATGTAATGGACATTGGAAACTAAGAAGATGGGAGGGTGGGAAGGAGGTGAGGGATAAAAATTTACTTATCGGGTACAATGTACACTATGTGGTGATGAGTACACTAAGGGCCCTAATTTCAGCATTATTCAATTCACCCAGGTAACAAAAAACACTTGTACCTGCTTAATCTATTGAAATAATTAAAAAAAATATTTTGAAAGAAACAATTCCATTTACGATAGCATGGAAGGGATAGTTTTTTCAATAAATGGTACTGGGAAAACTGAGTTAATTTTTATATACGGTATAAGGTAAGGGTCCAGCTTCATTCTTCTGCATATTACACCATATATAAAAAATAACTCAAAATGGATCAAAGACCTAATCAGAAGACCTAAAACTATAAAACTCTTAGAAGGAAATATAGAAGAAAACTTCATGACATTGGATTTGGCAGTCATTTCTTAGATATGATACCAAAGGCACAGGTACCAAAAGAAAAAATGGATAAATTGGACTTCATCAAAATTAAAGGCTTTTTTGCATCAAAGGAAATGATTCACCAGAGTAAAAAGGCAACCTACAGAATGGGAGAAAATATTTGCAAATCACATGTAATAAGAGATTAATATTCAGAATATACAGAGAACTAAAATTCAACAACAATCTTACTATATCTTCAAGTGGTGGTAAAAAAAAAAGAAAATTCAACAACAGAAAAACAAACAAACCAATTCAAAAAGGGGCAAAGGACTTGAACAGACACTTCTCTAAAGAAGACATATACCAGCATCTATTGTTTTTGGATGCAGAGAGAAAGGAATGCTTATACACTGTTGGTGGGACTGTAAATTAGTACAATTCTGTGGAAAACAGTATGGAGATTTCCAAAAGGACTAAAAGTAGACCTACCATTTGAGCCAGCAATCCCACTACTGGGTATCTACCCAAAATGAAAGAAGTCATTTTATCAAAAACACACCTACACTTGAATGTTTGTTGCAGCACAATTCACAATTGCAAAGATGTGGACTCAACACAAGTGCCCATCAATTCATGAGTTGATTAACAAAATGTGGTATATCTATACCATGGAATACTACTCAGCCATAAAAAGGATGAATTAATGCCTTTTGCAGCCATTTAGATGGAAGAGGAGACCATTATCCTAAGTGAAGTATCTCAGGAATGGAAAGACAAACACCACATGTGCTCTTTAATAAATTGGAACTAACCAGTGGGCACACATGTGCACAGAGGGAAGCAAAAGTCACTGGAAATCAAGCAGGTAGGGGGAGGAGAGGAGGAGCAAAAACCCACCTAACGGATACAATGAACACTATTTGGGTGATGGGCACACTCATAGCCCTGACTCAAGCATTAGAAAAGCTATCCATGTAACAAAAACATTTGTGCCCCCTTAATATTTTGAAATAAAATATAAAAATAATTTTTAAAAAGACATACAAAAGGCCAATTAGCATATGAAGAGATGTTCAACATCCTTAGTCATTAAGGATGTGCAAATTAAAACCATAATAAGATACTATTTCACACCCACTAGGATGGATAATGGTGTCGGGGGAACAAGTGTTGATGAGGATGAGGATGTGGAGAAAGTGGAGCCTTATACATTGCTGGTGGGAATGTAAATTGGTGCAACCACCCTGGGAAACAATTTGAGCACCCTCCAAATGCTAGCATAGGAGTTACCATATGACCCAACAATCCACTACCAGGTATATACCCAAGAGAAATGAAAACAGGTTCACACATAAATTTTAACCAAATGTTCATAGCTGCATTATCCATAATAGCCAAAAAATGTAAACAACCCAAATGTTCACCATCTGATGACTAGATAAACAAATTGTGGTATATGCATACAATGGACTATTATTCAGTCATAAAAAGAAACGAAGCGCTGATACATGTTACAGCATTGATAAACCTTGACACCTTCTGCTAAGCAAAAGAAGCCAGTCACAAGGACTATCTATTCTATGATTCCGTTATGTGAAATGTCCAGTATAAGCAAATCCATCGGGACAGAAGGTGGATTAGTGGCTGTCAGGGGCTAATGTGAGGGGGAAATAGGGGAGTAGAGTGACTGCTAACATGTATGGTATTACATGTTTTGGGGGGTGATGCACATGTTCTAAAATTGATTATAGTAATGGTTACACAACTCTGTTGAATATACTGAAAACCACTGAATTGTACACTTTAAAAACTAAATTTTATGGTATGTGAATTATATCTCAATTTTAAAAGGAATGAACATAAATAGCTCAGCGATATTTTAGCACGAAAGGATTTTACTCTGAGATTGATCTGACATCCTGATGGGCTTTGCTGATAATGCCAAGCTAGATGGGATATTAATATTAAAAGAAAAAATGGTTTCCTCTATACTCACAACACTTCTGACACCAAATGTGTGGGGTTTTTCTCCACAAACAACCAATTGTCCAGCTCTCTAACACCATCGGGATGTCCTGTAATTCCGTTCTGACACTTTCTATGTAGAGTTAGCATCAGCCGCCATGGGTTGGGTAAGGGTTCAGTCCCGCAGGACTACTCCCGCGTTAGACACCAGTCACAAGCCCTGGGCCTGTGGTACTTCTGACCAAATTGGCTACATGGTGGGGTTTCCCATAACCCCCTGCTCAGGTTCGATAACTTGCTTCAATGGCTCACAGAACTCAGGGAACACTTTACTTACACTTACCAGTTTGTTATGAAGGATACAGATGAAGAGGTTCATAGGGCAAGGTGAGGGCAAGGAGGTGTGGAGCCTCCACGCCCTCTCTGGGCGCCCTACCTTCCATGTGTTCATCAGCCCAGAAGCTCTAGGAACCCTGTAGTTTAGGGAACTGCATCGCCTGGGCAGGTTGGATTATTAGCTCAATCTCAGCCCCTCTCCCACTGACCAAAGGATAGGGGGTAGGCCCGAAAGTTCCAACCTTCTAATCATGGCTTGGCTTTCTGGTGACCAGCCCCCATCCTGAAGCTGTAGTCCAGGAGCCAAACAAAAGTCACCTCATTAGAACAAAAGACATTCCTGTCACCCAGGAAACTCCAAGAACTCTGTCAGGAACTGATGTCAAAGGCCAATTATTAGAACAAAATATGCTGCTAGCATCCCTATCACTCTGGAAATTACAAGGGTTATAGGAGTTCTTTGTCAGGAGCTGTGGGAAGACTATCTATCTCTCTCCATTTTTTTATTATGTCACAACTGCTCTTTTGATAGAGCTGCAGAGCTAAGAACAGCAGTTTTTTGTGTGTTTGGAGGGTTTAGTTGGGGGTTCCATTACTACAATGTGCGGCAAGATGATTGTGGACATTCTTTTTATATGAATAGATATCATCTTAAAATTTTTTTTATTATGGTGGGCACCACACCAGAGGGTGCAAGTTGCAGGTTATAAAAATAAATCAAAAGTTTCCATAGCCCGAAATGGTTTGATATATGACTCAGTCTCCTCATCTGCCTTCTCAGATGAAAGGCCCCAGAATTCCTTCTTCCTCTTTCAAATGATGAGTTAGTGATGATGATAAAATGGCTAACTAGTGAAAGCTGAATATGTAGTAAACATGTACATGCATTTTCTCATTTTAACTTCCCCGTCATCCCTATGACATAGTTGTTTAGAACATACCCAAGGTCAGGCAGCAAGTCGGTCATTGAGCTGGGCTGAGACCACCGTCTGAATGACTCCCAGAACCTCACTCGTGACCATTGGACTTTACTCTTCACTTCATCGTTTTCTATTCTGGGGTAGCTTCTGCCTGGGAGGCCGTGATGTGGACAGGCAGTGCCCTGGACTGGGCTTCAGGGGCCCTGAATTCTAGTCCAGCTTTGCCACCCATCAGCTCCATGACCCTGGGCAAGAAGTGT
>RJWJ010047746.1:0-10856 GCA_004363605.1 Indri indri | reverse complement strand
GAGATTTTGCAATTCCTCTTCTAAATTTTCCTTGGAAAGGTTGTCAGTAGCTTCTGGGGGTCCCTCCTCTTCCCAGTCCTGAACTGGGGGAGGGGTTGGGGCAGCGGGTGGCGGGTCTGTTGACAGCTTCCACCTGGGCCCCCCACAGCCACGCAGGCTCCTCCAGTCCCTTCTGCACCCAGCAGCCACCAGGGTCCTTTCATGCCACCATCCCCCCCCCCCCATGGTGTAGAACTCAGCAGTGGCTTCCTGTTGCTGTCAGAATAAAGGCAGACCCCTCTGGGCCTGTGAGTCATGTGTGAGTACATCACTGTTACTTCCTTTGACCATGAATCACTGTCTCCCCTCCACCACGCAGGGCTCTGAGAACAGGGACTTGGTCTGTCCTGGTCCCCGCCTGGCACAGTGAAGATGCCTGGACAGGGTCTGCTGAGGAGCGGCTGGATGGCGCAGGGCCGACCCTGCTGTGCCTGCCTCCTGCCCACCGCGAGGAGGGTCTCTTACCGTCTCTCAGCGCGGCGGCACACGGCCCGACAGAAATGCAACGCAGAGCTGCTCTTGCCTCCCGACTGAAAGGAGAAATCGGGTGTTGGCGGGGGCAGGGCTGGGAAGGTGTGTCCCCCTGCAGACAGGGAAATCCAGGCCCTGCCCCCAGGCCCCCCACTGGGCAGTGTTCTGCCTCCTGGGAGCCCTGCTGGGGCACCCACTGAGCACCCCCTCCAGAGTGGGCAGGGCTGCGGAAGGACCAGCGAGGACCCGGAGGAACTTAGGGGACTGGGGGATAGCTTCTGTCACTGTTAACAGCTAACAAGAGGGACTTCTCCAGAGCCCCTGGGTTTCTGTCACTGTGCGGGGCCTGCAGCCGCCCCCAGGGTGAGGAAGCCCAGTACCTACGGGCAGGATGAAAGCCGTGAGCGGGGGCAGCTGGCTGGTGTATCTGTCGATCCGCTGCTCCAGCTCCAGGATGGGCCCCGCTGCAAAGGCAGTGTGCTCTGAGGAGTCAGGGCAGAGGGAAACTGCCATGAGGCCACTGCCGGCCGGACCACGAAGGCAACCGCCCCACATCCCTCCGGCCTGGGTGTCCTGCAAACTACTTCCCTCCCGGGGGCACGAACGAGGCTGACTGGGCCACCTGTGGGTCCCTGGGGGACCGGGCTCCCAGGTGGCAACAACCAGGAGAGTCCCCCTGTGTCCCTCTGAACACCCAGGGCAAGCTCAGAGCATTACTTAGGTGAGCGTCCCTGGCCGAGGAGCGCGGTGTCGCCAGGGCGGAGCCGACGTCCTGCAACACGCACTGGATCTGGGGGAGCAACAGAAGGTGTGAGAGAAGGTCTACTCGTGGCGGCCCGTGGTGGCCAGGCAGAGATGACGTAGTTCCACGTGTAGAGGTGCCACCTGACGTGGGCAAAGCGTGCAAAAGCGAGCGCGTGAGGGGGCTGCCAGACGTCGCGTTAGCTGACATTTACTGGCAAACTCGGAACCTTCAGCATGTCTTCCTTGGAGGGGGGACGTGGTGCGGCTCTTTGGGAGTCTGAGGGAGGAAGAGGCTCCCCCGGGGGCAGCTGGGCTGTGCAGACAATGAGCATCAGGCGCCCCCGTGCTGGCCAAGATGAACGGTCTCAGCTCTGGTCCACACCTCCCACGCACCTAGGCCCCACGAGGTTTTCTTCTCTTCTCTACACTTGACAGCTTTGGTTTTCTAACCTGTAATGGTTGGGCCAAGAGACCAAATGTGACAGGGCTTTCTAAGCTGTAAAGGACAAGGAGCTTTGAGAGCATGAAGTCAGTTGGGGCGTGTGGGGGATCCCAGGAGCAGGAAGCTCGGCTAAGTGGAGTGGGTCTGCTCGGAGCAGAGGTGGCCTGCTGAGGTCTGCTGAAAGGACCCCCGCATGACAAACCCCCGCATGACCAGCGGGCTCCTGTGTTGGCGAAACCCACTAACGCCTGGCCAGGGTCCGCTTGAGCTGGATGGTGGGCTGTGGAGGCCTGTGACCTCTGACCTCTGATAAGACAGCCACCGTGACTGGGTGCGAAGAGTAGTCCACAGTGGACAAGAGCAGAGGCTGCCCCCACAACACTTCCTTGGGCCACTGACTGGCAGACCGTGGGGTCTCTGTGCCTTCACGGGAGAAGGGTGAGTAATAACATCACCCCCTTGGCTGGTCCACGGCAGCGCTTACCCCAGGGGCTGGGGAGAGTTGGCATCAGCTTGGGACTCAGATCCCAGCTCCACTGATGCCTGGCTGCCGGGCCTGAGCAAGGCAGCCTCTCTGAGCCTCGGTTCAGCTGCTGTGGAGCATGGATGTCAACCTCCTCCTCACGGGCTCCCGTGAGGGTCGAATGGGGTGACGCGAGAGGAGCAGTGACTCGCTGCCCAGCCTCACCCACAGGCCCAGTGTACAGCTCCCCACCAGGCTGGGCTCCTGGGTGACCCAGACACAGTTCCTGCCCTCACGGTGCCCAGGCCGGGCGGGAGGCAGACAGATGAACAGGGAGGTTACGCTCCCCATGATGCCTGTGGTTAGCGGGTGTAGAAACCCTGCAGCGGCAGCTGACCCAGCTGGAGGCAGGACGGCCAGGGAAGGCCCTGGAGGAGGTCACGTGGCAGCTGCAACCCAGAGGACAGGGGTCGTAAAGCACGGTGCCTTTTCCCTCTGCAAACCCTGCTCAGAGAGGAGCATGGCACACAGCAGTGACCACTGCTAACGTGCACAGTTCCTCATGATGAGGCTGACAACCATGCCCCACCACACGGGAGCGGGCTCATTCACGGAATGTTCTGGCAGCTGAGGCCCCCCTCCCAGCCTGTGGCAGCCCCACTCACTCCCCTCCATCTGCTCCCAGGGACCTGAGTGGGCTCCAGCCTGGGCTGGAGGACTAAAGTGGCCGAGGGCTGACCATCCAGGGAGCAGTTTCTAAAGACTCAGGTCAGCCGGACATGGTGGCTCACGCCTATAATCCCAGCACTTTGGGAGGCTCAGGCAGGAGGATCGCTTGAGGCCAGGCGTTCGAGACCAGCCTGAGCAAGAGCGAGACCCCATCTCTACTAAAAATAGAAAGAAATTAGCTGGACGACTAAAAAAATATATATATATATATAAAAAAATTAGCCGGGCATGGTGGCGCATGCCTGTAGTCCCGGCTACTCGGGAGGCTGAGGCAGAAGGATCGCTTGAGCCCAGGAGTTTGGAAGTTACTGTGAGCTAGGCTGAAGCCATGGCACTCTAGTCCAGGCAACAGAGACTCTGTCTCAAAAAAAAAAAACAAAAAACTCAGGTCAACATGTGGATGGAAACCGTAGTCACGTCCCTAGGTGTTCTACAGTGGCATCCCTGTCTCTGTGTTTAAAGTTTTCTCTGTGAGTCAGAAGTCCCAGTCCTTCTTAAGGAGCAAACAGTTATGCTGCTAAGCATGAGTCCCACTGGCTGAGGGCTTACTGCAGCTGGGCTTCCTCACGCTCCACTCAGTGTCGGGGCACGAACTGAGGCACTTCACACAGGGTTTCTCACCCTTGGTGCTATTGCCGTGTGGGGTAAGGTCATGCATTGTTGAGGGAAGCTGTCCTGTGCATTGTAGAATATTTATTAGCAGCTATGTCCCTAGCCTTGACACACTAGATGCCAGGAGCACCCTTGTCCCCAGATAGGACAACCAAAAATGTCGCCAGACATTGCCCAGCATGCCCTGGGGGGCAGATTGCCCTGGGTTGAGAATGGCTACACTTTATATTCTCCTCACTGAGCACAAACCTCACCACTCACCTGCGAAGGAAGATTATCTCTGTCTCCATTCTACAGATGAAGAAACTGAGGCTCACTGAAGAAGTGTGACTAGCCCCAGGTGACAAAAGGGGGAAGTGATGGTTGGATGGTGAATCTAGTTACGGGATTCGCAGGACTCAGGGATGAAAGATCCCAGCTTGGGGTGAGACCGCGGCACTCACTTTCTGAAGCTCTTCAGCGAAGGCGTGGCCCTTTTCCTCAATTAATTCCACAGCAAACCTATGAAGAGAAAGGAAAAAGAGTTTGCCTCTCACATCATATCCCCAGGCCCCGTCTTGCTGTAAGACAGCAGATTCTCAGGTGGTAGGCTACTCAGCTAACTTAGCTGTAATAGCCATGATGTGATTTTTCTCGCTGACGATAAGAACATCATAACCTTCCATTTAGATGGAGTATTTGTTTCTTGAAATGCCTTTTCTTATGCTCATTATTTCTAGTGCACAGTTCCTGTCTGAACAACTACTCTGGCCAGGCCCAGGTGATTCAGAAGCGAGCAGAAGCTGACACAGGTTCTGTCCGGCAGGCGAGGGAGGCGTGCATCGGATTCCATGCTACCAAAGGTGAAGGTGCAAACCGACATCAGTGCCCGGTAGGAAAAGGCGACAGGAGCTAACCTGGCCTCAGCTAGCGGGGCAGGGAGGGCTTCTTAGAGGAAGTGATGCTAGAGGTGGGACTTTGCAGGCTGAGTAGGGGCTCCCTGGTAAGGCGAGGCGGGGCAGGGAAGCAAACTGCCCCAGACGCAGGTCAGGACCCTCGCTCTGGCGTCCTTCGGAATGCCGCATTGCCACCCCGCACCAGTCAGGATCCTGGCAGGGGACAGCCGGTGGCACACTGGAAGGATTCCTGGACGAGGGGAAGAGACCCTTTGCAGAGGTGCGACCTGGCCTGTCCTGACTGATTCCTTGAATCAACCTTCTAAACTGAGGCTTATTGAAAAAAGATTCACAAAAGGCATCACATTTGACGCACTGTATATTATACTAACTCACCTCTTTCACTTAATCTATGGACCTCAGTGGCATACACAGGCTCACCTGAAAAGCGAGGAAGCCAGGGAAGGAGCGGGCAGGCAGCTTCGCACCGCGTGGGACAAAAGCTGGGACAGGAGCAGGCAGGGCCAGAAGGGAAAGGTGTCTGCAGCCTGGCAGCCTTGGGGAGCTGACCGGCCTGTGCTTCCAGGCTGAGGCGAGTTCACTGAGGCAAGTTCACCTGCAGGACTGCCCAGCACTCATGAGACCTTCGCATATTTACTTATGCCCAATTCAAACTCAACCTCGAGGCCGATCTCCTCTCCCTTACCCAATAGCTGAACTTAATTCATCTGTAGTTCCCACGGCTTCAAACACTTGGTCATCTTTGGGTCTCCTTTCTCCAGTGAAGGTGCTAGAAAACCCTGTGAAAACATGTTGGGCCGCCCAAATTAAGATTTTGTTTTCCCGATAGGTTGTTTTTTTAAAAACTTTCAACTCGAAGTATAACATATACACAGAAAAGTGCTCAAATCATAAGTGTACAGCTTGATGAACTGCAGCTAACCGACTCTGTGATCAGCACCCAGCTCAAGAAATAGAACACGACCGACACCCTAGAAGCCCCCACGTACCCTCTTTCAGTGGCTACCCTCCAAGAGTAACCACTATCCTGACTTCTTTCCTGACAGGCTTTTATTTTATACTTAAAAATCATGTACTAACCATCCTGCTACAGAAATAAAACCTGTGTGCACATTGTACGTAATCATTATAGTAATATTTCACATGAACTCAAAGCTCTCTGCACCTCGGCCTAGGTCACAGTCTCTGTCTTCCTCCCCCAACCTCTGAGAAAGCGAAAACCGCCCCTGACAGTCGGGAGCTACCCTGGCACTATCAGGTAGGCTTTGGGGTTGCCAGGTGCTGGCCTGGCACTCACAGGTAGGTGGTGGTGTTCTGCGGAACAGAAACCATTTCACAGAACACCTTGAGATGGGCCACCCTACGGCTGCGACGGATCAAAACCCAAACCAGGCCACTCTGCAATCATGTCTGAGCACAGGACATAGTCCAAACTACAAAAGATGAACAAGCATCCCCCTTTCCTGGCTAATGTAAGTGCTGCATTTTTATCCATGACAGCTTTGGCACCTCTCTGTCCCTTCTACCTTCCACAGAAAAACTATTAGGATACCTGATTACAGAATTAGCCCTGCTCCCTGACACCATCAAATCCAGAGCAACCCCCACGTCCTTAAACCCTCCCCCAAACCACCCAGCACACGCCCAACCCTAACGTCCTTTCCAGCATCCTCTTCTTGAGCCGCCCCCCGCCCCGTTCTAATGAGTCAACTGACCTAACTTTGTTTGACTGGAGATTGTCCCTGGAGGTCTGGCTGGAGGGCATCAACAATACCATCTGGTGTTTGTTATTCCTACGTATGTTGCCTTTTTTTTGTATTATTGTGGTAACATATACTTAACAGAAAATTTACCATTTTGATGTTTTTTTTTTTTTTTTTTTTGAGACACTCTGGGTCTCACTCTGTCATCCAGGGTAGAGTGCAGTGGTGGCATCATAGCTCTCTGCAACCTCAAACTCCTGTGCTCAGGTGATCCTCCTGCCTCAGCCTCCTGAGTAGCTGAGACTACAGTTAGGCGCCACCATGCTGGGCTGATTTTTCTATTTTTTGTAGAGACCAGTCTCGCTCTTGCACAATGTAGACTTGTGATCTGGATGGTTTTAAGCTTCAAAATATAGTATCATACTGATGTATTCCTCTGCATCTTACTTTTTTCTATACAACATCATGTTCTGGTAGTTTAAAGATTATCAAAGTAATATATGCTTATTATAAAAAATAATAGAATAGTATAAAAGTATGTAAATAATGAAAGCCCTTTTGTTTGTTCCCCTTCCCCACAACTCACTCTCTCCCAGGTAACAATCTCAGGTGTAACCTTTCAGACTATGTCTGAACATACATGTCTCAACACACATATGCGCACACTTTTTATCCAAATGGATTGTTGGACAAGTTGCTTTTATCGCTTCATATATCTTGGGTGTTTTTCACTTCACATCGCATTTTTGTGATATATATTGAGATGTGATATAGACATTGATACTTTTTAATGGCTGCAAAGAATTTGAAAGAACTTTAAAGTGGTGTCTGCCACATGTATTTCTTTGCATTGTTCACCTGTTCCCACCCTACCTTTGTCTCCTGTTTTGGTGTAGATCTTTGGGATCTTGGGTGTCTTCGAGGAAGGCTGTAGCCTAATGAGAAATAGATATCGAGAGGTGGTGAGTTGGGATGGCTTACACAAAGGGACCCCTCCTTCAGTGGGTCCCAGACTGCTGCTTGTAACCTCAGAGGCAGGACTTACCCCTAACTTCTTGTTGACATCTTTCCCCCTACCTTCCCCTCCCTTCTTTTTTTATTTTTTGAGACAGAGTCTCGCTGTGCTGCCTAGACTAGAGTGCTATGGCATCAGCCTAGCTCACAACAACCTCAAATTCCTGGGCTCAAGCGATCCTCCTGCCTCAGCCTCCCGAGCAGCTGGGACTACAGGCACGTGCCACCACGCCAGACTAATGCTTTCTTAGTAGAGACCAGGTCTTGATTTTGCTCAGGCTGGTCCTGACCTCAAGCAATCCTCTCGCCTCAACCTCCCAGAGTGCTAGGATTATAGGCGTGAGCCACCGTGCCTGGCCATCCCCCCAACCCGTCTAGTTGCAAGCACTTAAGCTTTGTGTCTTGCCCACATCTGTATCTGCAGAGTAGCTGATACAGTGCATTGCACAAGGTAGATGCTCAATAAATATTTGCTAAAAGAACCGATCACTTACCATAGTCCCTGCACTGTGCTAAATGGATTACAGGCATTATCTTCTGGAATTATCTCTGCAGTCTATCCACAGCCCCAAAGATAGGTACTACCTATTACCTTTCTTTTACTGTTGAGCAAACTGTAGCTCACAGAGTCAGACTCACCTTCCTCAGTCATCCAAGAAGCAAAAGGCAGGGCTGGGATTCATGCCCAAGACTGTCCTACTCCAGAGCACAAACTGTAACCTCTATGCTACCTAAACTCTTACCCTCTACTCCACCAAATCAGGTGCTCTGGAGGGAAAGAAAGCAGGGCCATTTCCATTCTATATGAGGTTTCAAGTATATGCAGAAACAAAGATTTGCCAAAACAGGGTTCAAAAAGTAACATGTTTATATAACAGCATAACAAATATATAGCTCAGAATTAAAACGTGACACTACAAGGTTACTGAAAGGTCAAATCACCGGATCTCTGAACTATATGAATCCATGGTACCTCTCTAGATTCTGAGGTCTGGGTCGGGGTGCAAGTTTCAAGGTATATGAGGAAAGCCATCTTCAGATGGTGGTGGAGTATCTGTGTCTTGGAGTGTAAACTGCTTTGGAGAGGGTCAAAATCTGAGTTGAGAGCCCTCCTGGCCCACATGGGATATGCCCTGCCCTGACTCATGATAGCTGGGCTTCGCTCCGACTTGTCCAGGGAATTCCTGGTCTCTGGCGCCCACGCTGCCCCCGTTGCCATGGTGACGTCAGGACACACACACACACACACACACACACACACACACACACACGGGGATGTCTCCTGCCGGCTGCCGCGGTGACCTCACAGCGCTGTGACGTACCCATGGCGACGACACCCCGATTCAAGGCTGGTGTTCGTTACCCTCCCAGCCAGACACTCACCTGTCCCCGTCTTCCACGCCCTGAGGGCCGCGGCTCTGGAAACGGGGACTTAGGAGCCTGCCGGCGCCGAGGCACCCGCGCAGTCCTAGGCGGCCTCCCACTCCCCACACAGCCATGATCCAGGCCGCTTGACGGAACCTGACCCCACCAGGTTCCCGTCCAGGCCCCGTGGTGACTCCACCTACAGCCGGCCGCGCCACCGCTCAGCCGCCATTTTCCATTGGTCCGTAGCTCTCGCCCCAGGGCGGGACGCTCCCAAGAACTTGTTTCCCATTGGTTTATGGAAGGAGCTGGGCGGGGAAACCCACGGCTGCTTGGCTACAACACCTATTGGCCAATGTTCAAGCCAATTGGTAAAGGGGCTCCCGGCTCACGCGCTCTGATTGGCTAGACGGAAAAGGCCGCCTCTCCCTGGGGCACGGGCGCTCTGGGACGCGAGAGTACAGTAGCTGCTCCGGCTCTGGCCAAGAGGGGTGGCGGCGGCTACAGGTGAGACCCTGGGGGCGCGGTCCCGGGGGGCGCGAGGTCCGAGACCAGGAAGACCCTGAGCCAGGCGCCCAGCTTCTCTGGCTCAGTTCCCCCAACTTTGAGAATCCGTCCTGAGGGGTCGGCTACCTCGAATCTTGACAGTGATTTTAAACTTCAGACAAGCAAGAGAGGCTTCCCCGCTCTGAGCTTTAGGTTTTCTCCCTAAAGAAATAGAGATCACGACAGTACTTGGCTCAGTGCGATTGAGGTTTTAGTATAAGAGTTTAGTATAAGTTTTGAGTTATTTATAAAAATGTAGATCCTGCAAGCCACTTTCCAGGACTCTGTCTTGCAGACACCTCACGTAAGTGTGCAAAACGGGGCGTAACAGGTGTTTTCTGCAGCCTTGTTTTGTAATTGTGACACTTTGGAAATAGCCTAAATATCCAGGAGAGAGTTCTTTCTGGTCTTTGATTTTATTTGAATTTCTACCGTCAACAGAAGTAGTATTAAATAGTAATGAAAGCTGAAATCAAGAACAGAGCCAGTACTAAGTAGCTATCAGTAATTGAGTGATTACCATGTGCCAGCCACTGCTAAGTGTTTCCCTTGCATTAACTTACCCCTTCCCAACAACCCGTTGAGGTAGGTATAGTTATTGTGTCCCCATATAACATGTGGAGAAACCGAGGTTCATAGTCATTTAAGTGAGTTAGCCAAGATGGCATTACTCGGGAGTGGAAGAGCTGGGATTTGAACCCAGATCTGTCTGATGCATCCGGTTGACTGCTGTACTGTGCTGCCTTCCTGGTACATAGCAAGTGCTGGATAGCAACTGCTTTTTTGTTGTAATGATAGGCTTGAACTAGGCATTCCCCAGGATCTCTTCCTTCAGTCTTCTTCTGGTTGCCGAAAAAATAAACAAACAACCAAACTAAGATTTCTTCCTGCAGATTCTAACATCTGGGGATCTTTGCTCTTCTCTTTGGCTTTCCCTTTTAGGATTCCCAGGAGCCATGTTGTCAGAAGTCCTGCTGGTGTCTGCTCCAGGGAAAGTCATCCTTCATGGAGAGCATGCTGTGGTCCATGGCAAGGTAAAAAGCCCCTACAGCCTTCGAGGATTGGGCACCACTTTTCCCTGACACTAATCTTGCAAGAAGGTAAAAGGAAGCTCTGAGGCATAGCTTGGGAGCAAATTAGAGAGGAAGTCAGTTTCTCCCCAGCCAGGCAAGGAAAAGGTAGGTCTTTTGCCCACTGAAGGGCTTTTCTGGCTTCACTTAGTGTGGTAGTGAAAAGATGATATATGAAGGCTGCAAATGGAATGAGATCACCTAGGAAGTGAGCTTCGGTGAAGAAGAAAATAGGTTTGAGGACTGAGCTCTGGGGCACTCAGATGTTTAGAAGTTGGAAAGATGATCTGGCCCGTGCATTACCTCATTTAACCCTGACAGCTACCTCACTGAGGTACATCCTTTTATTATCCTGTTTTACAGTTGTAGAAGCTGAGGCTTAGGAGAGAATTGGTAACTTGACCAAGGTCCCACACACCTCGGTAGAGCTCAGAGTGAGCCTAAGTCCGTCTGAACCCAAAGCTCATACTTCTTCCGTCCTCCACTCTAACTGCCATTCTTAATACCCTAACTTGTATATCTCTTTGAAAACATGGTGATTATGGGGAAGCAATGCCTGTTGTTGAGAACCTCTGACGTTTTGCGTAGGGAAGGCAAATATAAGTGGATATTAACTCCTAATTGATTGGCGGTAGCTGTGCCCAGGCTTAGTGGGAGAGTGTGCCAGGGGTGATTAGCACTGTCTGCCAAGGGCATGGGGGGAGTGGCCTGCATGCTAATGTTTGCTCTCTTTTCAGCACATTGGCACTAACTCCTTTGTTA
>RJWJ010047745.1:0-10854 GCA_004363605.1 Indri indri | reverse complement strand
ACCAGCCTGAGCAAGAGCGAGACCCCGTCTCTACCAAAAAAATAGAAAGAAAATTAACTGGACAGCTAAAAATATATATAGAAAAAATTAGCTGGGCATGGTGGCGCATGCCTGTAGTCCCAGCTACTCAGGAGGCTGAGACAGTAGGGTTGCTTGAGCCCAGGAGTTTGAGGTTGCTGTGAGCTAGGCTGACGCCATGGCACTCGCCCCAGGCAAGAGAGTGAGACTCTGTCTCAAAAAAAAAAAAAAAAAAAGAAAAAAGAGCTAGAAAAATATTTGGATGTCAAGGTCCCTGTTTTGTTTTCACGTATTTTGATTTTTTTAAAAGACTTAGACCTGGTGAACCTAGGAATCTATATAGCCCAATTATCCAAACTCTAGAGAGTCACATTTTATTTGTTTCAGTTGCTCTTTTAAAAAAATATAAACAACATAAATCAATGTGCACCAGCATCAAAATCAACTGGACTAATCAATCAGACTAAGCCTTGAGGAAATTCTCACTTTGCATTTGATGATCCGATTCTGAGGTGTCCTGATTTGAAGTACAACACTTTTAGTCTTGAAAAAATTTTACAATTTGCTATCACAATAAATTTTTCAACAGGAAATATAAGTCAATCCCATCATCCACTGTAGTTCTTTCTTATTTTACCCAAGAAAGCCCTATCAACTTCTGTGTTATTATTTTGCTCACGTTTATCTTCACATATACAAACACTAAATTAATACCAAAGCCAAAAGAACAGAAAAAGTTATCATTTTCAAAATTTAAGATTCTCCTCCTCCAAATCTTCCCTTTGCCTCTTTTGTAATCAGGAAAACCAATAGCAATGATACAAGATTTCACAGGGATGGCCTTCTGAACAAATCTGTTATTACCCAAGGGTAAAGGGAATGCTCCCACTACTTCTCACTAAATCAAATAGAATATGCCCTTCAGAAATGTTCAGTGTATTAAAGCAATATAAAATAAAGCAATAGACTAAAATATAGTCAGTTCTCCACTTACCTTTTTCTCCTAGTTGGCACAAGGATTCATAACTAGAAACTTTGGCATCTGGGACATTACAATTCAGTTTCCACCTTGTGTGTCTTTTGCTCTGAAAACTGGAGAAAGTTAACTAACAAGACAAGACAGGTTTGAATGATCCTTCGACATCCATGTGTTCTCAAGAAAGAACTGAAAGGCAATAAAATACCAATCTGGAATATTCTACCTCCTTAACGAAATGATGTATTGAGACCTTGAAGTAAACATGAGCCAGGAATGTAGCTCAGCCACCCTAATGAGGAGCTTTCAAGTTCAGAAGAGCTCAGAAGAGCTCAGAAGGTTCCAGAGAATTGGAACTTTGGGTCCCTAGACATAAAGTTACTTCACAAAATAATTCAAATGTATTTGAATTTCCCATATTTGGATCATTATGTATGATGACATTTAAAAAAAAAAAAAAAGAAGGCATTGCGGAAGGGGTGAGAGCCAGGGATGGATTTTAAGGACAGCAGCACTGAGTGACTGCTCACTGGGCTTTCTTTAAGCACAAAGAAAATCCACACTGGGGAACAAAGGGCACCTGGTGTGGGCAGAGGGGCCCTCTTGTCTCTAGGCTCCAGGCTGTGCTGCAGCTCACTTGGATGCCTCTGCAGGCTGCCGGCTGCTTCTTGCTGGCCCACCAGGAGCTGTGAGTCTACGCCTGGCCGACCTCACACACCATGTTGTCAGGGTCCAGGGAGCTCAGGGTCTTCTTGCTCTCCATTCTAAAGGAAAGGAGACATTTGAAGGGGACTCTCAGGTATTTTGAAATGTGCAGGACATTCTCATTGACTTTTGCACCCTGCTGTGCAACAGACACCAGGGCTTCTTCCCCCTATCTGAAACTCTATGCCCTGTGACCAACTACCCATGCCCTCCCTCTGCTACCCCCAGCCTCTCATCACCATCAAACTACTCTGCTTCTATGAGGTCAGCTTTGCAGATTTAACAAGGAAGTGACATCATGCCGCATTTGCCTTTGTGAGGTGATGAATATGTTAATTAGCTTTATGTCACAATCTGCATAGTGCACATATATAAACTGCACATTGTACCCCATACATGTAGGCAACTATGACTTGTCTATTAAAAATAATATCAGTAAAACCATAATAATAAAATAAGATGCAGGAAGTGTGGCTGGACCACTCCACATACTTGCTCATGCTGCTTCAGCTGTCCTCATTCTCTGGCACCACCTTGTTCAGCCATCTGCAGCAGATCTTTTGGGCTGGCAGGACATAGCACATTCTTAGCATAAACTTGGCAAGTCTCCTAGTGAGCCCCTTCTGGCCCTGGCCATCTTCAGAGGGCGAGATTGAGGTCTTCCCATCTGGCTGCCCAGCCTGGAGTTGGCTTCCCTGGATGTTTCCTGGGGACAGGTGTCTCCTCCTTGCTCTTCCCCATGGCTGCTGGTGCTGTGGGTGGACGGGGAGGCCATGGGACCATGCTGGCAGGCTGTGCTGGTATTGGCACTCCTCTGCAGTCTGGGTAGAGGACTGGCAGGCACTGTGGCTTTCCTGGTCTCCTCCAGTGTCTCCTGCCCCTTGATACACAGCTAACAAACAATGCCAACTATACTAAGTACACTAACAATGCTAACTAACAAGGAAACAGCAGTCTCACTATGGTCAAACTCCACAGGTCACCAAAAATCAGCTTCCTGGGCAATAAGGACCAAAATCCTAGGCCCAGCCGGGGGCTTATACAGGTGTTGGTAAGTTGGTCACAGTGGTTCTTTATGACATCAGAGCAGGAAATGGGCCAATCAGGGCTGGGTAGAACCCACAGTGGCTTTTTCCTTTTTTGGTCGCAAGAACATTTTCCTCTTTAAAGAGAACAAGTGGTTTTTGTTTACATGGTTATAGAGATTCATGTTTAGTTTATTAGAAATTTAAACCTGTACAATGTTTCAGGGACATTTCCATTTATACTTTGAAAATCCGTAATAACTTTAGGCTTTTAAAGACCTCGCAGTGTCTATACTTGAAGTACTCAATTTCTTTTTCTTTAAATTGTGATTGGTGTCAGAGTGATGCTACGACATAGCTGACATGATCCTCCTTTAAGTGACATTTCTGGGGCAGGAAGAAGCATGTCAGGGCCAAGTCTGCACCTCAGGCCCCAGGCAGCCTGGCCCAGAATGAGGGAGAATAAGTGACAGACACACCCCAGCACTGGGCTGCGGGTCGAGCCAGGGCTGACTCGGGATGGCTACAACCCAGGTGCAGTGGGAGGTTCCACGAAGGCACGGACTAGAACTGTTCTGGTTCCTGTCCTGGCCTCCTTGCCCCGGAGTTAGATGAGCACTGTTGAGCAGGACTTGTGGGCCCTGCACACCTGGCACCTGGGTGCCAGGGTGGAGTCCCTTCCAATGCCACGCCAGTGCGCCAGTGTCCTTGCTGGCCCTCCATTTCTCTTGGTCCAGAGGGGTAACACTGGAGCCCTCCTGGAGCAGATTTAGGGATGAAATAGGGCAGTGGGACCCCCAACTGAGGGCCCACTGTGTGCCAGTCCCTGAGCTTGGGCCCAGCACTGAGTGTGCCCACAGGATGCATCTCCTGGACACGGACCACAGCCCACGATGCGGCCTTAGCTCCACCATGCTGGTCTCCCTGCCATGCAGCAGTTACGCTCTGGCCTGCAGTACAGCCCCTGACTATTTACTAAGGACGCTTTGGCCACCTCTCACTTCCACCATGCAGGCAGGGCAAGGCCCCGTCATCCCCATTTCACAAGAGGAGGCTTTTAGGGGAGCAGCCTCCACCCCCACAGGCAGAACAGCAGGAACAGCAGAGGAGGACTCCAACCTGGGATTTTCACTCTGAACTCTGCATCCTTTCTGATGGGTGTAGGTGGTCCTAAGAACAGCCATGACCCAGCTCAGTAAGGCCAAACCCTCCTGGTGCCATTTGGAGCCACAGAGGCCAGGGCCTTGGTGTCGATTCCTGCGCTGGGCTCTCAACAACCTCTGCCCCTCCAGACAGATGGCTGCTGTGAGCTGAACGTGCAGCAGACACGAGATGTCCATGAGGAAAAGACTATGTGCAAGGCACTTTCAAATCCTAGCAAACTTACCCAGAGCAGCATGAAAGCCTGGCTCCACAGTGAAAACATCACGTGCTGGGAAATCAGAGACGGCTTGGTGGAACTGCTGCTGCCAGCCGAGGAGGGACTCTGGGTGCAAGATCTCGATGACTCCCATCTGGGCCCAGGAGCACTCACCTAGAGAGGGGGAGGAAGTGAAAAAGTGTGGCCAGGCCTGCCAGCCACCATGCCCAGGCCCATGAGAACCAAAACACCAGAACGAAAGCAGTCCAGGAAAGCCACCTGGGCCCACATGCCTTCCACACAGGGCCCCTGGGCTGCCCAGAGCTTGGAGCAGCAGTTGATAAATGCCAAGGATAAATCATACAGAGGAGGACATCATTCTGAATCACGGGGAGTTTCACATCAGAATTTCAGCATTTGTTCTAGAGCGTGCATCCAGGGGCACAGCAGACAGGCTAGGCCCACTAATGCCTGTCTCCTGTCTGTCTCCTGTCTGTCAGCAGGGGACGAAGGTGTATTGACTCTGCACATAAGGAGTGGACCGGTTTTCCACCAATACACTGAATATCACTCGGCAACAGCAGAGTGCTGTCCCCTTGCAGTGAGCCAGGAAAGGAGAGGTTACCATGAAACGATAAAGCCGCCCCATGCATCAGAACAAGAATAGCGATATTTAATTCTATCAGATAAGTGGATTTAGAAAAACAGCCTGTATTGGCTTATTTATTTCTGGCAGCTGCTGTCCAGGGCTGTCACGGGCAGGGGATGGGGTTGAATATGCTATGCACGACTTGGGAGAGTAACTATAAAAATCAAAATCAGCAACTAGTCCTGCAGGGTCATTAGTTTCCGGAATTAATGGTGGTAAATTGTGGCTTTCTTTGCTGTGGTGCCCTATAGCTGAAATTGCATTTCCAGTTCAGAAACAGGCAATTTCTGGAGCTGGGCTCTTTTATCAGGATTCCTTTCCCTGGCTGGGCTTGTAGAGGACACAGTTTTTCTAAAAGGCTGAAAGGTGTGGAGGAGGTGAGTTATGCCGTCTCTGGAGTTGCTATGAGTTTGAACCAGAAAAGCTGATAAAAGCCCCTAAGAAGGGTACAAGAAGCCACCTCCCTGCTCCCTGGAGCCTCACAAGGTTCTCAAAAGACCACCAGCACCCCCTCATTCTGTACCTCGCAGGTTAGAGCTTCTGTCTCCCACAGTGACAATCACTTTGGAGCCTGTGGCCTCCTGGAAGCTGGTCTCAATGGGGCAGACTCGATGGGCCATGATCCTCTGAGGGACACCAACTGCTGTCTGAGGAGGGAGTCAAGGCAGCTGACTGAGCACCCACTGTGTGCCACCTATTTCATAGGTGAGAACACTGAGGCTCAAAGCCCAAATGCCTTGCTGGAATGTGGCAGAGCTGGGTTCGAGGCCAGGTGAGTCAGAGTTTGTTGCCCAGTGTTCTCGCACTGAACAAGCTGTTTCTCCCAGCAACAGACCAGGGAGCTGAATTCATTTATCAGGCTGGGTGGGCTGTGGATTTTGTGGATTTTGGCTTCTGCGACAGCCACCATCTCTTCTTTGTTCATCAATTTGGTAAACTCATCTTGCAGCAAAGAGAGAAGGATCCATTTTGCTTTATCGTCATTTGATCAGAATGAGTCCGCATGACCAAAATGTGAACTCACACAGCCCAGGTAGTGAAGGCCCCCAGGACCCAGCCTGCCCAGATTTCCCCCAGAGGGTCCGCCGGCCCACCCCCAAACCTCCCTGGGCTGCAGGCCTCCCTGTGCCCCCTCTGCTGCATCCCCCCAGCCTCCCCTGCAGAGCCCAGTGGCATCCGCCATTCAGTCCCAAGGCCACCTCCTCCAGCTAGAAGGCTGCCACCCTCTCAGCAGGCACCAGCACTCCCTGCCTCCCACAGGTATGGTTTCTACCAGGATGTGAACTCCTGGAGAGCATGGATGGGCTGTCACCCCTCCAGGAGCCCCTGTATCTCCCAGGGCTGAGGCCAATGCAGAGCCTTAGGTGACTGGGCCTCCATCACCTCCCAACTCACCCAGGACTCCTGCTGCCAAACCACTGCCTCCTCGCATGGGTTACCACTGTCTGTCCCCAGGCACTGACCGGAAGCTGCACCCCACTCCCCTACCCAGCCCTGGCTCTCGTGTCCTGGGGTGTTCTTTCTCCTCCTGACTGCCAGCTGCAGTCTTCTAGCTCCTCATCCCTCTCCAAGGAGAGGCCCAAGGCCTTCCCCCACCCTCTCCTGCCCTGCACAAGCCTGGGTGCTCCCCCTACTCCCTGAGCTCTAAAGGCCATCTCTGGGCTGGAGGCTCCAACCTGAGTCCCACCCTTCCCCCAGCCTTCCTCATGGAGCTCCAGACACCCCTGCCCAGCGGGGCCCACCAGCCTCACCTGGACAGGCTACGGCCACCTCTAACTCCCCAGGCCAGACTGCTCACCTCCTTTCCCTCACGCCAGCCCCCACCACTGTGCTCCACATCACAGCGAAAGACCATCATCAACCTGGTCATCCCAGCCCTCCCTCCCCTCAAGCCCCACTTCTAGATGGTCCTGGCCAGGTCCTGTCCTCAGTCTGCTGCATGGTTCCCCTGCAATGACCCCCTTTCCCTCAAATTCCACCTGGTGCTGGGCAACCTTTCCAAACATGCACCTCATCTATGTCACTCTTTCCTTAAAAATAAAATCCAGGAAGTCTAGCGTAAGCTTCAACCTCTATACTGTGAAATGGCAACAGAAGCAGATAATATCTATTGAGCATTTGCTGTTTGAGGTACCATTCTAAGTGGTTCACAAATATTAACTCATTTAATCTTTACAACGCTACTATCTCCATTTTACAGCCCAGGAAATGGAGGCACAGAGAGGTTCATTAACTGACCCAAGGTCACACAGACTCCTGGTGGCTGAGTTGAGATTTGACCCAGATAACCTGGCTCTAGAGCCCACACTCTTAACCTCTACCCAACTACCCGGAATCCAGTACATTTCAAGATCTAATTGCAAAGCCAGACCCCACTTTCCCAACGCCCTCTGTTCCAGACCCCACCCCCCAAACCAGGTTCTGCCCCTGAACCTCACACACCTCTGCCCGTGCCATCCCCTCTCTGACCACTCTCAGAGGCTCCTTCTGGGACAGCACAGCTTTATCGTCACAGTCACAGGGTGCATCTGTCTGCTCTTCAGAACTGACCGTGTTCCAGGTGCTGCGCTGGCCCAGAGCAGGGGCTCCCAATCGTGGTGCTAATGTCAGTGGCCAGGCACAGCGGGCGGAGCACCAGCACACTGGTCAGGAAGCTGTGGTGCTGATCCGAGCTCTGTGACCTTAGGCCAATCATGGACCTCACTGCGCCTCAGTTTCCCCATCCATAAAACAAGGGACTTGGAATCAATAATCTCCAAAGATCTTCGCCTCTGTTGGCCAGAAGATGCTGTGGATTTTTATCTAAGATCTTTGCCCCTGAGTCATTATTAAATACATTCCTACCTACAATTTTTCAGCTGGAAGGTGAATATATTCATGTTTACACCTGAGAGGGAGGAAGTATTACCTCAGTGCTATTGTTTCTACTGCTTCAAAAATGGGGAAAACATGACCCTACCTTTACAGCAACAATGATCTTTCGGTTGCCCCAAAAGGCTCTTGTGCAGTCACTTCAATTGTGGACGTTCCTATCACAGATCCTGACACCACGAAGCCCTTCTCATCAATGTGCAGGACAGGAACCTTCTCAGGTCCATGCAGGACACAGTAGCTGAGAGAGGCTGCACCATCCCTACAGAAAATAAAACAAACCTGTTTTTTACAGATGGTGGTGGCAAGGGCCCAGGTACAAGGCCAGAAGTCCCAGCAGTCTATGGTTCCCTGTAGCTCCTGGGGAAGAAGAGAGCCCAATATTGGCCCCACCGTGCCTCAGGACCACATGCCGTCAGCTCTCTGCAGCCTGGTCAGTCACCCTGGGGAAAGTAATTCGGAAAACCACTGGTCCAGGACAGGGAGGCTCCTCATGCTTCTGAACAAGCACCTGCTACGGGTCACCCAGCAGGGAAGGAGGGACCATGAGGGCGGAGTTTCTTTCCTCAGCTACATGGCCCCTTTGTTGTAAAAGACTGTTTCTGTGGCACACTGTTTTCCGTTTACTGAATCGAAGCAGCCCGGATTACCAGAGAGAGGATGGGGTTTGAGTCGGACAAGGCCAAGGCCAGGCCCAGCACTCCACGCCAACAGCACTGTGCACATCGTGTCTCCCCTCTGGCAGTCAGTTTCCTCAGGCATGAAAAGGGAGCTCAGTAGGGTAAGAATGGGCCACTCGATAAGAAAGGGTTGTGAACCACTGCTGCTGGGCACTGGGCGGGAGACAAATCATGCAGTATGTTAATATCCTCTTACATATTCATGAATATCATAGAGAAACATAGGGAGGAAAAGCCCCCAGCTCCCAGGGCCAGCCCCCCTCACCTCTCTCTGGCCAGGCCCTGCAGACCCTCTCTGGACAATTTTAAGCAAGTGGTATTGCCGCCGCCTTGACTTTCTGCCCCCACCAACCCCCGCCACTTACCCTGAGGATCCGCTGTCCATCTTTCAGACCTCTAGCTCAGGATGCTCCGTCTGGAACGTGCCTCCCCTAAATCCTCACCAGAAGTGCCTTCTTAGGGCTGTAGCTTAAACATCACACCTCGCTCTCTTGCAGCCCTTCTAATCCTCACCGCCTGCAGGGCACCCTGTGTCATTCACCTCTGTGTTCCCGGAGCCTAGCACGGAGCCTGGCACTTAGTTACTTTTGGTTGAACGACTGCTCTGTGTGTGTGCGCGTGTGTGTGTGATGCAATGTGTAAGTGCTCCTGTGGTCCCTAGAGCCCTTCACTACACAACTGCCATTAAATGCAAGTCATCCTTACAAAAGGTATCCCCTTTCAATCAACCATAGGAATCATGTTTGCAGACATGCTTGAACACAGCGCTTCTCAATCGGTACTGTGCATCCCCATCGCCTGAGGATCTTGTCAGAGCACAGCTGCTCCCTGGGCAGGTTGGGGCTGGGGCCTGAGAGTGGCATTTCCATCCTCCAGGGTGATGCTGACACGGCTGGCTCATGGACTACACTTTCAGTAGAAAAAGTTGGAAACACTGGAGCATTTGGAAAATTTAACACTTCCAAGTTGGTACTTTTAAAAGACCCCTTTTAAATACTGATTTCAGTAGCTAGCATGAAAACATTTCTAGGCTATGGGGAGGAAAAAGGCACCCATAGTTTGGAGGAATGTAGAGGAGCCGAGGAGTCCACAGAGAAGAGAAGGACGCAGAGGCCACACCCTCTCCAAGCACATCACCAACAACATTCCCTTAAAGCCCCCACAGCTCCTGACAGCTGTGGCACGTGCGTCACTGGATGCAAGCGCAATGTCACAGCCTTGCTCAGCGCAAGAGCTGAGTTACGCACCTGTTCATCTGGAGCTTCATAAATGTGGCGGGTGACGTTAAGATTTTTCTGCTTCCATTCCAGGGTTGAGCAGCAGCAGCTTGTCAAACGCCTGGAAAAGAGGGCAGGTTTTATTTCCTGTGTGCACTGCAGGCATGTCTAGGCCAGGAGTCTGCTTCTGTCCTAGCAGCCAGAGCCAGGGGGAGCAGAGATGAGGAAGGGAGCCTCCTTACCTGCCAGGTGGCTGGCGACGTGAGGGGAAGGGCTGACCTTTACAAGAGGCCACAGGAGTGATGAGAAAGGCAGGCAGGCTCATGTCTGTGCACCATAGTGGGAGTTGCTCCAGGGAGTCTAACGCAGGCCTCTCCCTCCATTCCCAGTTAGAGAGAACCTCACCTGCCAGGCCCTGTTCTCAGGGTAGCATGCAGAACTACAGGGCCCAGGGCCTTGCCCAGGTGTTGCTTTGCCAGCACTGAGCCTGGGAAGGGAAGGCACCACCTACACTCTCCTTTCTCTCATGGAGATACCCTGCTCCTCACTGCCACCACCTCATAACAACCCCCTCCCACCTCCTTGGCCCTGCCTGGCTCCCTCTGTCTCATCACACCCTTGCAGGCTCCACACGGACCACAGGCAGGGCTGTGTCAGTGACCTCAGTGCAGCAGATGTTAAACCTCATAACATCACCTCTGAGCCCATCACTCCCAGCTGCTCTGAGGCCCTCACTGGCTCCCAGAGCCCACGGTGGCAGCACTTTCTTGGGAACTCCAAACTCCTTCTCCGCGAGGCTCCTGATGAGCTCACGCCCAACCCCCTTTTCCTAAGCTCCTAGGGCTGCTGGCTGTTGTGGCCTCCCAGTCTGGCTAGGGGCAGTCACATGCTGGGCAGGTAAAGCTGTGCCTAGAGCTTCCCACTGGCTTCTGATAAGTCCAGGAGGACTCACCTAAGGGCCTGAGCCCTGGACCAGTGTCTAATGTCATCTGAACTGATGGGTGATTTTTCCAGAGGAAACCAGCCTGACTCCTCTCCCTCCCAATGCCTCTGTGTTCTGACTGTCTACTGTAGCCTGGATTTCTTCATCTGCAAGATGGGTCTAAAGCAATTCTGCCCAGGTGCCATGGCTCACACCTGTAGTCCCAGTGCTTTGGGAGGCAGAGGCAGGAGGATCACATGAGGCCAGGAGTTCAAGACTAGTCTGGACCCCCTCTACAAAAAAATGTAAAAATTAGGTAGGCATGGTGGTGCATGCCTGTAGTCCCAGCTGCTCAGGCAGCTGAGGCAGGAGGATTGCTTGTGGTCCAGGAGTTTGAGGTTGCAGTGAGCTATGATGATGCCACTGCACTC
>RJWJ010047744.1:0-10859 GCA_004363605.1 Indri indri | reverse complement strand
GACAGCCCTCTTGCACAAGCAATGTAAAGATAACTATATTAAACATTGACTTTTCTGTATTTCAGGGACTATGCTATACTATAGTGTTTTATTCCTTGCAGTATAAAACTGACAGGGTAGTAGTGATTTACTCCAACTGTATTTTTCGGAAATCTTTATATTGTTCACTATGTAAAGATCTGACTGATCAAGAAATACTGTTCTTGGACACACGGGTAATAGGAGCTGTTTGCTAGCCTGGCTGGTTGTCACTGTACCATTTCATCAATTACTCTGATTTTTTTCTTCATGTCTTCGTAGCCACTTCCTGAGAAATTTGTGGTGAAAGGCGTTGTGGATCGTTTTTCAGAAGAGTTCGTGGAGACCAGAAGAAAAGCTTTGGATAAATTCCTAAAAAGAATTACAGATCATCCTGTGCTCTCCTTCAATGAGCACTTTAATGTTTTCCTTACTGCTAAGGTAAGTATGGAATTTTGCATATTCCTCCCCCATATTATCATTCTTGGGCCTCTTCCTTAACAGCTGTTTTGATCTCTCACAAGCCACCTTCATGAGTGGTCCACTATAGCAGGTGTCATAAAATTGCTCTATTTTTTGGTGCCCATTTACACTAGCGTGGTTTTTGTGTTAGAAGTCAAGAGATCCCTCCCACACCCCCACCGCCCCTTGCAGCAGCAGAGAAAGTTAGAATATTTTCACTTGCTAAAAGCAGAGATAAGTGTTTCCTTAAACACTTCTTGGCAGTATTACTGGGTGAGGCCAGTCTGACCAACAGTGGGCACGGAAGGGAAAGAACATTCATTGTTTGATAAGGGTGTTTGTTCTTCACAAGAGCCCTTTAAGTGATTATTCCTAGCCTCATTTTACAGACAAGGAAACTGGAGTTCAGGAAGTTTATACTTGTTCAAGTGGCATCACTAGAATTTGAAATTGGGTCTTTGTGGCTCCTTGAGGGCACACTTTCCCCTTGTATCAGACTGCCCGACCCTTACTTGCCTGCAGCCATGTTCCTACCAGGTGGGCATTTTCCAAGCATTTGGAAAACATCTGGGTCCTACACAGTTGCCAGATTCTATGAATTCAAACTCAAGTTGGTTGTTCATTAGCTTTTCTCTGCACTTCTCTGTTGGCAGAATTGGCCAGAAAACCTGAGGTGATCCACTCTCCTTGGCTGCAGAAATGGGGTCATATGCTCAGACCGCCCTGCTAGCTTCCTTCCAGCCCCATCTGTTTGGTTTCAGGTGTCATGTTTCCATGTTCAGGCCATAAGTAATATATTCCATGTTGGTAAGGGTGTTGAGGTCCAGATGCTTTCTAGTTTTCTTTTTCACAATTACAAAATTGAGAGATATTTACAGATAACATCAGTCGATATTAAAGACTTTAGAGAGGGTGCCATTCCGTACTCAGTGGAAACCACATGAGTACCAGCAAAGTCCTTTAGTTTTGTTTTGTGACCTTGGTTGGCATTTAGCCTTATTGATGACTTTCCCATTCATTGTCTCTTTTTCCCAGAGGCTTTTTCCTCCACAAGTTGAACTTGAATACTTTTAAAAATAAGTATTTCCTGGTGAACTAATCCTCAGGTATAGTTCTTTCACCTTAGAGTAAAATCCGTCCTGTTCTCCAAAAGTGCAGCTCACTTTCTCGCCCAAGGTTAGTTGTCCAGAAAGCCCTCAAGCTTAGTCATCTTTACCGAACAAAGAAGAAAAGGGGGAAAAAGCTTGGACCCTGGTCATTAGGAATCTGTATGAAGAACCAGTGGGAGAGAGAGAGTGTGAGTGTGTGAGAGACTGATTTATCTGTGGGCCAAGCCGTATGAAAATGATTTTTAAAAATATAGAAGGTCTTTCAGTGTCTAAATCAAAATCCAACTTCATGTGAGTGAATACAGAAGAGGTGACTTTAAACAGAACAGATCCTGGCCCTAGTTCAGTATTACTTGCTGAACTAAATGTGCTAAATAGCCCTATCTTTTTTAAAAAAAATCTTTTAAATTGTGATAAAGTACACATAATATAAAATTTACCATCTCAACCATTTCTAATTGTGTAGTTCAGTAGTATGTTAAGTACATTCATGTTGTTGTGCAACTGATCTCCAGAACTTTTTCATCTTGCAAACCTGAAAATCTATACCCATTAAACAACAGCTCCCTATTCCCTTCCTCCAGTTCCCCCATCTTTTCCTTTGATGTACCTTGAATACCTTGGTCTTGCACTTACGTGTTCTGCCATAGGGAATGCAGAGACGCTGTTCCTTTTTCTCATGATGATGTGAGCTTATCACAAACTGGCAGTGTCCTTAAGAAAAAGCCAGTAATGCTGGGAGAAGTGGAGGAAGGTCAGTATCAACTATGTTCAAGTCAGTGTGTTCATCTTTGGCTGAATGGGTGCAGCAATCAGATAGTTACTACCAGATGACTTTATTCAACATGTTAATTAACTCGATTAACTGGTGACACCCTTTCAAAGCTCTGCGAGAGCTTACACAGTCCAATGAGCCAATTTGAATCTAGCCCCACTCTAAAAAATACTGTCTGCGGAAGCAATTCCAAGAACCCTGAGGTTTCAGTTATGGCCGTGTGCAGACCTGGTGCCTTTGAGGAATGTTTCTTGGCTAGAGTGTAGGAGGTCAGCGGGGGAGATGGAATCTCTAGGACGTTCTCGCAGGCAGCCTGTCTCTGAAGGGAAGGAGAGAGATGGAGATGGCTAGAGGGGATGGCCGCTGTTTTAAGGTGGGTGAGCCTTGGGTGTATCTCACATGCTGAAGGGTTAGAAGTTGAAGGTACAGACAGGAGAGGGGGTAATTGATAGGCCAAGGGCCTTGGTTGGGTGGAAGTGTGGATACGAAAAGGTGGAATTGAGCAGAAATGAAGGCCTGGGCTGCATGAAGAAGGGAGGGAAATCACAAGGAGCCTGCATTTCAGATACCGTGGCGACCTCAGCCTGCGAGTATGTGTCAAGTGTGCAGGGCCTGTCCGGCAGCTGCATTAACCATGAATCCTGCGTTCTCTGCTCCGTGACTGCCGCAGCCCAGGTCACCAGAAAGCTATAGCCTTGTTTCACGTTCCCTTATCTCCCTGTAGACATGCCCTTCTAGGGCTGGGAATTATTACATCTGGAATGCAGGCTCCTTGTGATTAATAACAATAATAACATTCTGTTTGTATTGAGGGTAGATATGAGGAACAGACACTTGCATCTTCTGTGAAACCATTTTTGAAGGTGCCATTTCAGTAAGTGACACAGGACTGTCTGAACATACTGTAGACTCCTCTTAGGGTTTAATGATAGCAAGCAGTTTGTTTTACCTGGCAGGCTACTATGCTTTCAAGTTAGGTACAGTGGGTTATGAAACTTAACATATTTCCCGTTTTTGCCTTGACCTACAAGAAATTCAGGGTTAAAATGTTTTTTTGTTTACAGCATCTGTCCTTGGCCTGAATTTTCTAGCAGTGCTTTTTCTGTTGCTGTTTCCTGCTTTCCACCCTTAACTCTCCTTAGATGGCTTTGGTTGGGGTGTAAATATTAATAAATGAATGGATGAATATCTGAACCTCAGCTATTTAGTTTTGCTCCTAAAGACAACACAGAATGATTTGTATGGGAGAAAGGGATACTTTTTTTAGCCAGAGTTTTAAAAAATTATGTTAGAAACAGTGTCGTGTTTAAAGGTGCTCAGGTGAGTGAACCCGATGAAAGGATCAGAGTCGTGCTCTGTTGAGGGATCTGGGTGTAAACAGACGGCAGTGTGGTCTGGTGGTTACAGTGTCAAGGAGGGAAGCCTTGTGTGTATGAGCTTAGCTCCCCTAACTCAGCTCCTTGTTCTCTAAGTCTTCCCTTTCCAAATAGAAGCTGCCTTTAGCAGTTGGTTCACTTAGTCCTGGCCGTGTGAGCGATTGAGCGTTTCGGGTCTGTTCATGTGTCACCCTCAGGACCTGAACACCTACAAGAAGCAGGGGATGGCATTGCTGACCAGAGTGGGCGAGTCAGTCAAGCATGTCACCGGCGGCTACAAGCTGAGGACTCGGCCTCTTGAGTTCGCAGCCATAGGTGATTACTTAGATACGTTTGCTCTCAAACTGGGGACCATTGATCGAATAGCCCAGCGGATCATCAAAGAAGAAATAGGTGAGCTCTTTGTTGAGATCTTGATTATGCCCCGCGACCACTGTGGCAGAAATGGCGTTCATGTGTGTTAAGCAGAATCACACCACAGAAACATTGCAGTGACAGAACTAGGCTGTATTTTACTTGTGAAACAAGTAAATACAACCAGGAGGAGCTAGCTGTGACTGGAATGTAATTTTGCACTCCATCCTTTGTCCCGCGTCCCAGCCTGTGTTTGCTTTTCCCACGGCAAACAACCACTCTGGGCTTTTCCTCCTTTATCTCTCTTAACTTTAGCTTTAAAAGTGGAGACATGGACTCAGCTGCCCTTCATTCATAGGAATGATAATTTAAATAAATTTAGATGTCTTTTCTGGCAGAACGATGGTTCAAAAGGGCAGCATGGTGACCTGCGTTTGCCAAGCTTATGACCCTAATGAGGCTTTAGACTTGAAGTTGACTCACCTGCCCCACCCCTGGTTCATTTCAAACCCGCTCCTGAGCTGGGGTGTTGCCTGGGTCTGTGCCTGTCCTTCCTGGTTGTGGCCACCACTTCCTACCCTCTCATGGCACTCCCAGAATGTTGGGGTCTTTCATGTCCTTACATATGTGTAGGCCAGACAGACCCAAACAGTATTAATGATCATGCTGGCACATGAGACACCTTGGAAAGGCTTCTCCAACAGCTGCTATTCAGTGGTTACTAAAGAAGGCCAACAGTTTTCTAGTGTAATGCCAAGAATCCTGGTGACAAACGATGATGGACCAGGTTTTTTTTGTAGGGGGAAAAAAAATCAGCATTTTTCCTTGTTCCCTGTTCTTGCTTCCTTTCCTTTATCCGCTGATGAGCATGTCGGGCCCATAGGTTTTAGAGATGGCTTTGGGTGCCATCTGCATCTGGGGATTATGTGGGGTAAATTCTGGTGGGACCAAGGTGTTGGGATGACCACCGAGTGAGAGAGTGAGTCGGTCGGTGTAAGACTGCATCTCCTGTGTCAAAATGTTTCCTAAAATTCCATTGTTTTTCCATTGTTACTGATTTTTTTTTCCTTTAAAAACATCTCCCTAAACCTACATGAAACTCTGCTCCCATTGCCTATGAAAATAGTGCTCCACAGTAAGGGGTAGGTGAGTGGTTATTTCAGAAGATGTTTGGTGGGTGTAGGTCCTGCCACTTTTCCCCACAAGGCATTGTGGTATGTGTTATCCAGAGGCATGGCCTTCCCATTATGGGGCGGAATGGATTGATGTTCTGATGTCAGTGGTAACATTGGCTTTTAGTGGTTTTAAAATTTTAAAAATTATGTTAGAAGCAGTGGTATGTTTAAAGAAGAGCACGCTCAGCTGAATGAACACCCAAAGAAACACAACTTAACATAGAGAGCTCTTGGCTGTGGATATAATACCAGTGATTGCTGCCCAGGCAGATTTTAATTGGTTTTTCTTGCCTGTTTAGAGTACCTTGTGGAGCTGAGAGAATATGGGCCTGTGTACTCTACATGGAGCGCATTGGAGGGTGAGCTGGCTGAACCCCTAGAGGGGGTGTCGGGTTGCATTGGGAACTGCTCTACAGCCTTGGAAGAGCTGACGGACGACATGACTGAAGACTTTCTACCTGTGCTCAGGGAATATATTTTATACTCTGACTCCATGAAGGTAAGCTGGCTTGCTTCTCATGCACTTTGGTACTTTCTTCGTAATAGTAATTACCAAAAAGTAGTGGAGTGTTGCCTACTTGCATGTGGTACAAGTTTCCTTCTTTCTGGGTGGGTGGGATCAGACATGTGGACTGACATCACGGACGTATAAATAGAACACATGGTGAACTAAATATGTGAATTAAAGGAAACAAAGTTTGGGAAAAAATTCTGTCAGTGTTCTCTGAGAGTTCAAGTTGATATAAGGTCTCCTAAACAAGAACAGGATGCTGTGGAAAAAGAATAGATAATTAAATTAGAGCTCTTGGAAGTTAAAAGATGATTGCTGAAATAAAATTGAATAGTAAAGTTGGAAGATGAAGTTGAGAAAATCTTAAAATAAGACAAACAAGAGTAGTTGGAAAAATAGGACAAAAATGCAAAAGTACCAAAAATGTGAAAGAAAAGAGACATGGGGATTAACCCCAAAGATTCAGCATCTGACTGATAAGAGTTCCTGAGAGGACAGGGAAAACGGAGGGAAGGAAATTGCAAAAGAAAGTACGAGAAAATCTGGCCCAGGAGTTTGAGGCTGTAGTGCGCTGTGATCACACCACTGTACTCCAGACTTGGCAACAGGGTGACATCCTGTCTTTAAAAAATGAAAGAAAGAAAATCTCTCATAGCCGAAGACAGAAGTCTTCAGATTAAAATAATATGCTAATTGCCCAGCAAAAGGAATGAAAAGGTAGCCAACTCAGAGCATATCATTGTGAAACTTGAGAAAAAGTGATGAGATTTTGAAAACTTTAACCAAAAAAAAAAATAAAATAAAATAGGGGGCAGGTGGTGAATAAAAGGAATAAGAGTCAGAATGGCTCTGGTCTGGGAGCAATGAATGAAAAAGGAGAGAGGAACTATGAGGTCAAAAGAGAGAGGAACTTCTGATGCCCACAGCAGAAACTTGCATAGCCTACACATAGATGGGTTGGGAACGTAGCTTTAGGGGACTCCTATCATGGTGGCACCAGCTGGAGGAAAGGGTCAGTCTTCGTGACCAACAGGAAAAGATACGCAGATACGCAGCTCAGTGTTGAACATCCCCGCCTCCAAGTAGCTCCCTTCCTGTTTCTCAAAGAAGACCCCGGAATTACCAGTCTGTCTTTGGGGCAGGTCTGGGGCATCCCATTAGGAAAGACCTGGGCAGGGCCTGACCTGAATCTCCAGAGAGAATCCTGTCGGTAAACACTGGGCTATAAAAATGGAAAACCAAAAAGGTCATAGAACTGTGAAGATATCCTACAGCTTGAGAAGGGGAGTAAAAAATTACCAATCAACTAGTCATAAAAAGTTAAAAAAAAACAAAAAAAACCCTTTATATCATGGAGGCCAGGTATGATGGCTGATGCCTGTAATACTAGCACTTTTTGGGGGGACAAGGCAAGAGGATCACTTAAGGCCAGGAGTTTGAGACCAGCCTGAGCCAGAGCAAAGACCCCATCTCTACCAAAAAAAAAAAAAAAAAAAATTGCCAGGTGTGGTAGTATGCACCTGTAGTCCCAGCTACTTGGGAGGCTGAGGTGGGAGGATCGCTTGAGCCCAAGAGTTTGAGGTTCCAGTGAGCTATGCTGATGCCGCTGTACTCTAGCCCGGGCAATAGAGCAAGACCATGTCTCAAAAAACAAAAAAACCCCTTTATTACGGAAAACTTCAAGCATATGCAAAAGCAGAGAGAACAGTATGATGAACTCCCATGTGCCCAGCATCCTGACTCTATCTCATTTCATCAGGTGTGAAAATCTAAGACTCTTGATACATATTAAAGTGTGGGCAATGGAAAATGAGCCTCTTCCAGGTAGAATGAATCACAGTCTCATGTGATAATATTCATAAAACACTTCCAGAGACAGGATTGTGTCTGGATCACACAGTGATCAGGGAAATGGCATGAATTTCCTGATCTGTAAGGTGGAAATGATAATGGTGGTGGTGATGGGGATTGGATAAAGCTCAGATGTAAGATCATTAGCCTGAGACAGCTTTGTTGGAACTGAGGCTAAAAACCAAAACTTCTGGTTCCAAATTTGCAGTTCATCCTCCTCCATCCCATTGCCTTTTCTTTAAAAAATTGAGATATGCATATTGTATTTTTAATCCTGTGGCTGAAACAAGTATAGAGAGGCATCCTGACTTGCTTAAAATGAACTAGAATATTTCACTTCACTTACAAAGTTAATAGTATCTGTTTTATGAACAAAAATAAATTTTTACGTAAAAATCCAGGATGTCCTCGGATTTGCCTCTTATGTAGCCACACCCTTCATCAAAACACTTCCTAATCTTGTCAGAGTAAAAACCCAGTGCATACACGGCACTGGGATATTATAGTACAAATTTCTTTGTTCTTGCACATGACAAGTATGTCATTACTTAATATATATTTGTATTTGAAGCAGGATTTAAGTTGTCACCTAGCAAGGATTTATCTGGCGTCTTTATTAAAACACAAGAGATGCAAGCATGTGTGAGTAATTGAAGTTATACATCAAAGAAACATTTGTTTGCTTTCTTTCTTCACCCCATGTGTGAGGCATATGTATTGAGTTTCTGGTTTACTGAACCTGAAAAAATATCGATCGGGTTACTCAGGCTGGGAGAATGGGATTGTCCACAGTGTTGCCTGGGCAAGAGGTGGAAAAGAGGGAGTGTTGGCTGGCAGTCTCTGAAACCCACGCTCTGCCCAGGGTGAGCTGAGCTAAGCCCAGTTAGTAAGGAATGAGGTTACCTGCTCCCCTCTTTGCAAGAGGAAAATGTCTCTGCAGAGTGTTCTGGGCAAGACAGGAGTGACTTGATGGCAAAGCCGAGACTGTGGTGGGATTGTCAGGATCTGTGTGGCCAGGACAAAAGACAACAGGAGGGGGAGGGTGTCCTAAGTGGCTCCCCTACCTGTTCACACTGCTGCTCTTTAAGAATTCTTAACTATATTTTATTCCTCTGAGAGAGTCATGTAATTCCATTTCCAAAATGACTTTCTGCTATTTGAGGTATAAGCAGGGCAGGCTTTGCTCTTCAGTATGAAAACTAAACACGGGGCAGAGAAGTTGTGAAAAGCCTGGCTGTGGCACCTTCTTCACCAGCTGAGAAAGTCCTGGTTTTGTTTTGGGTTCGGGGTCATTGGTGTGGTGATGTTTCGTCAGTCTACTCCTGTTGTCACGGCCTCGAGTGAACCAAATGGTGAGTTTTGTCCTCCTCATTTGGAGTCAGTGGCCTGCGCCTTAGGAACTTGAACTAGTTGAGAGGCTTGGTTGATTCCTGCATGGGGAAAGTGCCAGGGCTCAGGAAGCCCTCTCCTGCTGGGGCTGCGGGTAGGGTTCCTCTCGAACTTGGAAGGACTTTTGGGATCATCTTGTCGAATTTGCTCATTTTTGAGATGAAGAAACAGAACCCTATGGGTAAGTCTTTTCTCTGTTCTGTGGCCACAGAATTGTACCCCTATTGACCAGTCACCTTGTAGCTGTGTGTTTAACTGCTTGCCAGGAGGAAAGCCAGGTGAGTGCTTTCCCCAATTGTATCTCTTTAAGGACAATTGTGGCTGGGTATGTACTGTTCCCTTTGGAGGTAGAAAGAAAGCATAGAAGTGTCATTATCAAGCCACGTGGAACAAATGGAGCGGTGATGTTTTAAGCTGTAAACAATGAGAACAGCTTGTGCTAGAAAGATGGTTGAAGGCATGTATTCCAGGGATATGTGGAGAGAGAGCACACAGTGCCAGGGTGGGGGAAGGCAGCAGGGGGCGGTGTACCAAAGTTATCCTCAAGCCCAGGACTCAAGTTAAACACCCTGTAGACATCTACAGGTGAGCCCTTATATGGGATTTCACATCCTATAGACTGCGTGTGTATAAAAATGTAATTAGAGAGAGACCATCTTAGAGTCCTTACCAAATTTCTGGCAGTGCTCTTAGAGTATTGGCGTCATTATGACCAGGCCAAGAGTTGAAGTTTTATTTAAGGAGGTTAGGGCAGGACCATCTCATTTCCCATAATGCCTTATTCATAGAAAGTAGTCAGCAAATATTTAATTGGATTTGACAGTTTGGTGAATTTGGAACATTTACAAATATATAGCTATTGCATGCCATGCGTCTTGTTATTTTTAAGAGATAGATTTATCTATGTCAATGAACATGCTTATCTCAGAGGTCTTGGTGAATTACTGGAGTGGGGTGAGGGTCCAAAGAAAGAGTGCATTGTAAGGGAAAGCCTCAGAGAGAAAGTGGCTCTGGCTGGAGACTTCAGTGACACATAGGAGCTAGCCGTGCAAGGATGGGAGGATGGAACATTTTAGGCAGAGGGAACAGCCAGTGCAAAAGTTCTAAGGCAGAAATGAGCTTGGTGTTTGCAGACCAGAAAGGCCAGTGTGAGTGGAGCCCAGGGAGCAAGGGTGCAAGTGGCAGGAGGTGGGGTCAAAGAGAGCTGAGGGCCAGTCCATACAGTAGCACCTTAAAGGCAGTGGTTGGTAAGAGTCTGGATTTTATTCTAAGGAGTAGAAGGGAAGCCATTTGGTTTTATGCAGGGGAATGCCAGGATGTGATTTTTTACTTTAAGAAGATATGCAGCGCTACAGTCTTCAGTATGGAGACAGATTGTAGGGAGTGAGAGTGGGAGTTGGTGAGACCATTTACCAGGATGTCACAGGGAGCCAGGGGCAGATAACCAGGCGGTGGAGCTTGACTGTGGTGGTGGTGAAGTGGGTGGATTTGGGGTATGTGTTGGACGAAGGACCGACTAGGCTTGCTGCTGTGGGAAAGTGAAATAAGAAAGGGAGGAATTGGGGTTTTTGGCTTTAGCAGCTGGGCAGATAGTAGTACTGTTTATTGGGATGGGGAAGGTCCAGGGAGGAACAGATTGGGTCTCTGGGAATCAAGTGGTTTGGGCTACGTTGAATTCAGACATGCCTATCAGTCATTCAGTGGAGGTGCCACAGCGATTGGTTATGGAATGGTTGGGGTGGTAGGAGGAAAAAAAGCAGAGAATTGCCTCAATGAAGCAAAGAGAAATGTTTTAGGGAGAAGGGGCAAGATGCACAGTGACCATTGGATTTAAAATAA
>RJWJ010047743.1:0-10868 GCA_004363605.1 Indri indri | reverse complement strand
CGCCTCAATGAGCCCTTTGTCCTCCGAGGGGCTCAGAGCTGCTGAGGGTCCCTCCGTGGGACAAAGGCGTGGAGGGGTGGGGGCTGCTCGGGGTGCCTGGCGGGGGCTCAGAAGCATGGCTGGAAAGAATGTGCTCCCGCCGGTGGGATTTCCATGGGGTCAGACTCCTCCAGCCCCTCAGGAGGGGACAAAGGCTGTGGCCACAGCGCACACTGGAACTGATCTGAGCGGTCCCCGTGGCCCCTCGGCCCCCACCCCACCAGCCTGACCTGGAGGGCTCTAGTCCCAAAAGGAGGGGCCAGAGAAGCAGGAGTTCCCACCTCCCCGCGGGAGGCAGGCTGCCAGGCCCTGGGCACTTGTGCTGACCAGGAGGGGGAGGCACAAAAACCAGGTGTCTCCTCCTCCTCCTCTGGCCTCTGCCCCCGACCTCCCCGGAGAACACAGCCAGAAGGACAGGGAAAGCGTTGGCCTGGACATGCGGGGGACTAGGGGGTGGGTGGTGCATTTATCCAGTGCTTACTGCATGCAGGGCACAGAGCAAGGCAGGAAGAGCAAAAAACACCCGGCCCCCTGGACTCTGAAAGACCCAAGTTGGCCATGCCCTGCCTTGGACTAGCTGTGTGGCCTCAGGTAAGTGGCTGAGCCTCTCTGAGCCTCACAGGTATCACCCTGGCCCTGTGAGGCACACTGTCCAGCCACTGTCTCATCGGCGTGTGTATGTACGATGCTTGGGTCAGGCCCCTGCACGGAGCAAGCATCACACGTGTTTCCTGTCGTTGTTAATTGTTAATATCAATACCTCCATTTTGCAAAGCAGAGAACCGAGGCACAGAATGGTTCATTCTGCCACCGCCAGCAGCTGACATGGACCGAATGCTCACTCAGGGCAGGCTCTGTGCAAGTCCCTGTTGCTGTATTTAATCCTCGCATCTCTACACAGTCATGCTAAAATCAGACCCATTTTGCAGATGAGGAAACTGAGGCTCAGCGAATGGCCACCCACCCAGGGAGCAGGATATAGAGCTGATGGGACTGCCACCCACCCCCTACCTTGGTGTAACAAGGTCAATGCCACTGCCAGACTCAGGCTCCAGCCCCTCCTGGGTCCCTACCCTCCTTAAAAAAAACAAGGGGACCACAGGACCTTGCCGGGAGGGGTGTGGTTATCCCCGTTTGCTCAAATCCCTCCAAAGGTGCAAACAGAAGATACCCCTTGCCGCCTGCAGGCTGGGAGTTCAGAGTTTCCCAAACGTGGCCCCTGGGCCAGCTACTTACCTCCTGGGCAAACTCGATCTGTAGATTACACATCCCTGAGCCTCAGTTTCTCACCTGCAAACCAGGAAGGATTCTGAGCCCCTCATCTTGCATGGCTGCCTGAGTGCCCTGCGGGCACTTGGCACACAGTAGGTGATCAACAGGCCCTGGCTGCCCAAGTTCTGATAACAGGCAGGGGGTCCAGGGGCGTCCCCCCACCCCCACTGGAGTTCGCCATTTCCAACTTTCCCCTTTCCACCTTTCTCTCAGGGAAGTCTTGCCTTGGGAGGTACCTGGGACAGGTGCTGGTTTAAGCCCATTTGTTAGATGGGGAAACTGAGGCCCGAGCGGGACCCTCACACTGGCTTCCTTGCGCTGTCTGTTCAAACCCCACCATGCGCCCCATCCTGCCAGACTGGCGCCTTCCGGAGGCTGCCAAGGTTTGGATGGGTTCAAATCAGTTTTGTGTGTGACCTCAAGGCAAATCGCTCCCTATCTTCAAGCCTCTGTTTCCTTCCCTGGAAAATAGGGACAAGAAGCCTGAGCTTATAGTTGACGCATGGGAAGTCCCTGGGCATGGGCTCCCCAATGACAGCTGGTATTTGCAATCCCCTCCCCATCCCAGCAAGCCAGGGGCAGTTCTGCAAACCCCAAACTCTCCATAGGTAAAATGGAGCTGCCAACGCCTGTCGGGGGGGTCTCACGGCCATTCCCTGTGGGTCTGAGGGTCTCCTCCCCCGCATCCCTGATCCGGGTGCTGTCCCCTTGGGCCCAGCAGCTTTTGCATGCATAGACCCTTATGTCACCTGCCTTGGCAAAATAAAGTGAGATGAAGGGCTGACGCATAACGAGCTTCAATGGACGGGGCAGAGAACCCGGGAGGCAAGCCAGGCCCAGGAAACGAGGCAGCAGGTGGCATCAGGACCAAGACTGAGAACTTCAAGGGGACAGCCTGGGACCCCAGGGAAGAGTGGTGCAGGAAAAACGATGCCAGGAGCTCCTTTTAGTTTGGGCTTTTTAATGCATCAGAGTAAGGGGTCCATAGGATGAGGACTGGATTCTGGAAGCCTCTCTCTGTCTGGGCCCAGTGGAATCATTATTATCATGGCCACCTTGCTGCGCCTCCAACATGCCAAACATGCTCCCACCACAGGGCCTTTGCACATGCTGTTCCCTCTGTTCAGATATTTGCTTGGCTTGCTCTCCAACACCCTCGGTCTCTTCCCCTGGTCGTCTTTGGAGGGGTGTCCCTGAGAAATTCCCTGTCACCTGCTATTTCTTCCCCCAGCTATATTAATATTCATAATGGAGTTTGCCCATGACCTGTTGTGTTTTTGTGAGCACAGGCATGCGTGGCCCCAGGAGTCAGAGTCAGAGCAATCAGGCCTGATCCCCGGACACAAGCCCCATGCTGCCACCCAGTAACCCCAACAGCAGCCAAAGGTGGGGAGGGCGGTGGGCACAAAGCAAGGGAGGGGAAACCACCAGCGGCCCCTTTCACTCGACCCACGTCTAGTGGGGACCTACTGGGTGCAGGCCCTGTGCCGGGTGCTGCGGTTGCCAAGCTTCCTCGTTCTCCCTCCACTTTCCCTGGTCCTGGGTCCACAGGAGAAGGGACAGTTAGTGGGAAGAGGCAGAGAGGTTCAGGGATTTGGTTCTAGCCCTGGTTTTGCAGCTGACCTTGAACAAGACACATGATTCTCTGAGCCTCCATTTCTTTGCGTGTAAAATGGAGAAATCGAGGGCATTTCTCGGAAGGAGCCCAAATGCAGTAATTCCAAACCTCCCAGGGATAAAGACACCCCTTTTTCAACTCTTTGCAAGCTTTTCTGTTGCTACGAGGAGAATGTCTCGGCTCGATGCTAGCAGGTCTTTAACACCCTCTCTATGCAGAGAGGAGGTCTCAGGCCAGAGGCCTCCAGCAGGCCATGGCGACGCTGCCAAGTTTTCAGGGTGTCCATTTTAGGGTCATGGTAGGACACGTGGGTACCTTTCTTCTAGACTCCTTCTCCTGGTCATGCTCCAGAGGGAAGGTACTAAAATTCCAACATGACCCCAGCTTAGAATCCGACCAAGTGGCAAAAAGATGGGCAAACAGATCGACAGAACGGAGAGTCCAAAAATAGACCCCACGTGCACCGTCAAATGGTTTTCAACAAGGACACCAAAGCAATCCACTGGGGGTGGGAACTCTCTTTAACAAATGGTGCCGGGACACCTGGATGGAATGGAAATGAAGAATTGCCTTTGCCTCACACCGTGTGCAAACCTAAATCAAAATGTATCATAGAGCGCAACATAAGGCTAAACTTAAAAGCATAAAGCTACTAGAAGAACGCAAAAGAAATTTGATAACATGGACACTGGGGAATTTAAAAACTTTTGCTTTGCAAAAAGACACCACAAAGAAAAGCCACAGACTGGGAGAAAATATTTGTAACACAGAGAAGGTGCTTGGATCCAAAATATATAAAGAGCTCTCACTACTCAATAATAAAAAGACAATCTAATAAGAAAATTGAACAGGCAATTTCACCAAAGAAGATACAGAGCTAGAAAATAAGCACATGAAAAGATATTTAATATCATTAGGGAAATATAAATTATCACCACAATGAGATATTACCACACACAGTAAAATGGCTAAAGTTAAAAAGAGAGACAATATCAAGTGTTGGCAAGAATGTGAGGAGGAACTGGAACTTTCAGAGAATCGGTTGCTTTGGGGCTGGGGAGCTGACTGGGAGGGGGCAGGAGAGAACTTTCTAGGGACTTTGTCATGATTAATCTGGATAGGGACTTGGGTTACACAGGTATATATGTTTGAGAAAATATACTCAAATTATACACTTAAGATCTGTGCATTTCATTGTATATAAATTATACCTTAGTTTTAAAAATGTGGAAAATGTCAGGCAATGCTGGGTTACATAAAGGAACAAAAAAATCCCTTCCAAGATATAAAATGGTGCAGTGCTGTAAGAGTTTGGCAGTTCCTCAAAAAGTTAAACATAGAGCAATCATACAACCTAGTAATTCCACTCTTATATAGATCTATATCCAAGAGAATTGAAAATATATGTTCACACAAAAACTGGTACACAGATATTCATAGCAATATTATTCAAAATAGCCAAAAAGTTAAAAACAACCCAAATGTCCATCGACTGGTGAATGGATAAGCAAAATGTGGTATATCCATATAATGGAATATTTCTCAGCTATAAAAAAGAGTAAAGTATTGATCCACGCTACCATGTAGATGAACCTTGAAACATTACGCTGAATGAAAAAAGTCTAACATGAAAGACCACATATCGTACGATTCCATTTATATGAAATGTCCAGAATTGGCAAAACCATAAAGGCAGAAAGCAGATTTGTGGTTTCCAGGGGATGAGGGGAGGCAGGGGGATAGGGAGTGACTGCTAATGGGTACAGGGTTTCTTTTTGAGGTGACGAGAATGTTCCAGAATTGGATAGTAATAATAGTTGCACAACATTGCAGATGTACTTTAAAATTAAAGTGCTTGCAGTGCTTTAGTGTTTAGTTATCTACTGCATCATGAGCACTTAAAGTAAAATAAATAAATAAATAATATACTTCAGAATCATTAAAATGGTGAATTTTATGTTATGTAAATTTTATCTAAATTTAAGAAAAGAAAAAGATTCTTCCAAGGTTCCTGGGGCACCTCATCAGGCTGCGTTACAACTGCATATGCAGGGTCTTACCCCTACCCTATCGCTGTATTATAATTGCAGGATTTAATATCTCCAATCGCTTCTGGGTCAGGTCAGCCCAGACCAGGGGCAGGGGCTTGGCATCCCCCACACCCTCTGTCTCAACTGCAGCGCCCCAGGTGGAGTCCTCCCTGCTGAACTTCTTGTCATGTAGGGAAATCCGTGATTCACTCTGGTCTTCGGATCCTTTTCTAATCTTTTTAAAAAGAAAGTGGGGTGGGGCTTCCTGCTTGGCACCTCCCCTGGTTTGCTAAGGACAGAACACCAACCTGAATGCTTTTTCACCTCCTCCATGAGACACTGGGGTACCCGGACTGTCGCCTGCTCGGGTGACCTCCTTTGCATTTTCCTGCTCTCTTTGGTGGCTGAGCATCCTTGCCTCCTTCGTGGGGCTGCCGGGCTCCCTACCCACCGTCACCCTGTCCAGAGCACCCAGAATGCATCCAGTGATTTTTTTTTTCAATGGCAGTGATTTAAGTAATCACATAGTTCAACATCTTCATGTCACAGATGGGGAAACTGAGGCTCTGAGATGTTTAGTCCTTTGGCCTCATAGCAGCAAGCAACAGAGCCAAGTTACAGGACAGTCAGCTGGCCTGTCCTCTAAAGGTTAAAAGTCAATATGTATTAATAATATGCACAATGCTTACTGTTTATTGAGCACTGACTAAGTGCTAGGCCCTGGGCTAAGAAACCCTTTATAAACATCACCTCTCTTAGATCTTTCAAGGGGTAGGTACCACCACCCCCAACTTACAGCTGAGGGAACTGAGGTTCAGAGAGGTGCGGGCACTTGCCCACGGATGCCCAGCAGTTACCCAAAGCCCACTGTCTTACCCACCCTGCTCTTCCTCCTCGATCAAAGGCAGCGTAACCCTCAAGGCACAATTTAGTAGTCTCAAGACCAGCGCTGTCCAATAGAAATAAAATGCGAGCCGCATGTGTAATACTCAAATTAGAATTCTTGAGCAGTCCACGCGTGGGTGTGCACACCCTAAGATGACCCCAATGAGTCATGTCCTAGTATAATCCCCTCTCGTTAAGTGTGGGTGGAACCAGTGACTTGCTTCTAACCAACAGAACATGTCAAAAGGTGACGGGTTGTCACTCCCATAATAACACTACGTTATGTAAGACTCCATCTTAGCAGACCAGAGTGGGAGACCCTCCTGCTCGCCTCGAAGAAGCAAACAGCGTGCTGTGCACAGCCAATCGGCCACGTGAACGTCAGGGAACTCCGGGAGCTAAGCGCAGCCCCAGTCATCTGCCAGTAAGAAACTGGGGCTCTCGGTCCGACAGCCTCCAGGAAACGAATTCTGCCAACAATCCGAATGAGCTTGGAAGTGGACGACTCCACAGTCAAGCCTCCGGATGAGAACACAGCCCACCAACACCCTGATTTGGGCCTGTGAGTCCCTGGGCAGAGAGCCCAGTTATGCCACACCCGGACTCCTGATCCACAGAAACAAATTCAACAATGGAGGTTGCCAATTTGTTATGAGCAGTAGAAACCATAACACACCACATTTTTTAAAAAAGTAAGAAAAAAATAGATGAAATTATTTTATTGACATATTAAAAGTATAACCAAAGTATTATTTCAACATGTAATTGCTACACAAAATTTTAACTTTAATTAACGAGATACTTTATATTCTTTTTTTTCATACTGAGTGTTTGAAAGCCCATGTGTATTTCACACAGAACATCTCAATTTGGACCAGCCACATTCCAAGCACTCAAGAGCCACACACGGCTGGTGGTGACTGTGCCGGACAGAGCGGGTCTAGACATTTGGGGGCTCTTCCTGCACACCTGCATCCTGCACCCCTCCCCAGCCCCAGCACCCAGCACGTGGCAGACGCCCACAGGACCCTGTGATTCCTGACGTTACAAATGGTTCATACTCATTGAGCACTTTATTGTGAGCAAGACAAGTGCAAAACCCTCCACTTGAGCCTCACAGTCTGCTTGTCAGAGGGTTGTTGCTGTGAACGTCCTCCCCCATTTTACAGATGAGGAAACTGAGGTGCAAAGAGGTGAGGCCCTAGGCTCCAGACCGCGGGCTGTGACTAAACCTTCCATCTACCTGGGGCATCTGAAGCCCACTCTGGCAGGAGCCCACCAAGTCCTGAAGCCTCCTCCTCCGCACACACACAGCACAGGGGGCCCCAGGCCAGAGTGCCTTTAAGGGGTCCCAGGAGGAGATGACATCATTTCTTCTCTGCACCCCACTTCTCTCCTTTCTCTCCAAAGGGCTAACCCACCCCTGACGGGGGCCCTCCCTAGCTCTAAAAATGCCTTTAAAACAACCCGATCATGGAACAAAACTTCTGACAACCTGCAACCAAGGGCATCGGGTCGCAAGGGTCTTCATGCAACAGGGCCTTGAGCCACCACATCCTTGTCACCACAGGGACCGTTATGATGCCACCCTAGCATAGAGAAAGAAAAACTGAGACCCAAAGCAACATCTCTCCAAGATAGATTTGACATTTCCCATGGTATTTAGTCCAGAATCTTCCTCCAGAGAATATGGTCCCTTCCGAGGCTGCAATAATGGTATCCACTCAACACCCATCCACCACGATGGACGGCCCACCTCCCTCGTACTCTGCACGGTGCAGGGGGCTGCAGGGGCCACCACCCTCCGACTCCGAGCTGGGCCAGGGTCCCAGGCTGCCTTCTGTCCCTCAGCACCCCAGAACTGTCAATGCAGGGTGGAGGAGGCAGCCTCCTGATGCGTGAGATGGGACACCCAGTTAAGATGGTGTTTCTCTGTCCATATGGAAAGGCCCCACTTGTGAGGTACACCTGCTGCTGGAACCCTATCCTGGCTGTCCCCAGGGCCACATGAACCCCAATGTTGCAGCCCCTATGTCTTATGCTCCCCCCCACACACACAACGATGTGCCAGTCTGCGGCCTTTTTGGTTCTTAGGCCCTCTGAAAATTCATTCACTCACTCGCCCATTCATCTTACACCAACCCGAAGTCCCCCCAAACCCCACACTCAATGCTCATTATTCTTCCATCTTTCTTCCTTTCCCTGGGTCCTGAACACAATCATTTACCACTGTCACTCTGAGCAGGAGACCTTTAAAGGTTAAAGAGATTTTTTAAGCTTCTCCAAATTAAGGAGAATACAGAGGCCTCGTCCTTAAACCTCATGTTCTGACAAATATGCCATTAGCTATTTATAAAGAAAATTTTAAAAGTTGAAAGTAAAAAATACAATAAAACTTTTGCAAAATTAGGGTCAATTTATATGCTGGGATAAATAGGAGAAACTCCTATTCATCCTTCAAAACCCTACCTGGACAAGACCTACTGGAGAAAACCTTCCCTAAGCCTCACATGGGGTTTGTGAATCTCTCAGAGTGACATCCGTCCCTTGTACCACCGTGGGTTATTGGGCATATTCCCCTCACTTTTAACTTTCAACTTACTTGCCTATCTAACCTCATGCCTCCTTTCTAGGCTGTGAGTGTTTTAAGGGCAGGGTGATCCATGGTCTCAGTCCCAATTGGACTCAAAGCCACTTTTTAACTGAACATCCTTGGGCACTTCATCTCCCTGAGCCTATTTCCTCATCTGCAATAGTAGGATGATTCTGTCCTGGCCCAAGTTTGCCCTGAGAATTAAATGAGTTGCTATTAGTCTACAAAGTGCCTAGAACAGAGTCTGGTCCTCAACTCACGGCAGTTCTATTACTTGGATCCTCAGTTCCTGGAACATGGTAGAAGCTGAGTAAATTTGTTGAGCTGAAACGAAGTAGTGTGACTGGCCTGCACCTGTGTGTGTCCTCTGGTCACTGGTGAGGGGTGGGGACCCAGGTCTCTGAGTTGGTCCCAGGGAGGCGGATGTCCTCCAAGGTCACGCTTCCCTGCAGATGGGTCATGAGAGAGCACCATTCCCAACTCTGAATGGTCCAGGAGGCTCAGCCCACCAGATGCCAACGGGAGTTACCAGGTGTCAGACAGGGACGGGCACAGCCCACTCCCCTATGGGCCTGGCACTACGCTCAGCAGTCTGCCCACAGATCGGCTCTGTGGGATTGTTAACACGCATGCCCCTTCCACTGGCAAGGAAACCGAGGCTGAGAGAGTACCCGGCCTGCCTCCCAGACACCGGGTGACTCCCGAGGTCTTTCCACTCCGGATTCCAGACTAATGTCAAAGCAACTACAGCGAGACATCTTCCTACATGTGTTCCTTGCTTCTGAGATGGGGAATTTCCTGCACATAATCAAACTTTTTTACCAGCTCAATGCCAGTCTGGGGAGCTTCCATTTACGTGTGTTAGTGTGATGCTTTCAGGGGTAGATTCATCTCGGAGACATATACACAGAGACATATGTAAGCTGTTTGCCTCCACGCTAAATGGCTACACTTCAGTTCTCAATCTGCTGCTCTCATTTCTGACTCATCTTCCCGCTTCAGCCTGGCATCGGGCCCACCGACAACAGCCGTCTGATCTGCTACGGGCCGGGAATGAAGGTAACTGCATCCATTACGATTATGTGCAAAGTAAGAGTTCAAAGGGTCTGAGTCAGTAACCTAGCGCAAGGCCAGAAATCTGACATTAACAAGAGCCCTGAAGTGTTTCCGCTGCCAGGGTTCTGTGGACCATACCTTGAGAAACACTGGGAGGTAACGGTGCAAGAGGGAAGGGCAGAGAAGGTTCTGCAATGGCCTCAGGTTTGAGGCTGTAGGTGCCACGTGAAGTTGTTGTCCAAAGCGTGGCCCGCGGGAGAGTCGGTGCTTTTCCAGGGCCGAGAACAAAGCCGTACCCTTCAAGCTAGATGCGTTGTTTGTTCCATTTGGGAAACAAGAAAACGGGGGCTGGAGTTAAACCCCCTGCCCAAGGCCCAGCGGCATCCAACCCGGGACAGCCCGACTCCAGGACCCCATCAGCTGCGCCGGGTTCCAGTGACGCCAGCGCTGACAGCTTATGCAGACAGAGCCCTTCCTACGTGTCCCGTTCACATCCACTGTCTTGCGTCCCAACCCCACAAGCCAGACCCATTCCACAGATGCGGAAAGGAAGAACTGAGAAGCTACATCAACAGCAGGAGGTCGCAAAGCTTCCTGGGATCTGCAACTGAACGCTAGAACCCCAAAGAATAACCGCCCCACACCACGGCCACCTGGGGGAGGGAGGGCCTTCCCTTGCCCCCTCCCTCCTACGCTGATCAGCACCAGTGGCTCTCAGCCCCCACGTGATCTCGCTCCCCCCACCCCGCCCCCCGGGCAACGTTTAAGGACATTTTTTGGTTGTCACAATGGTGGGAAGAGAGGTGCCACTGGCATCTTGTGGGTACAGGTCAGTGATGCCACTAAACATCGTGCAATGCACTAGATGCCTCCCCCCACAACGAGGAATTATCTGACCCAAAATGCCAATAGTGTCAAGGTTGAGAAATACGGAAACGGCCCAACTTAGGACAGCACCAACACACGCTCCAGCACCCAGCCCTAGCCCTCCACAACCCACGGGATTCATTCAAAGAGACCTACGGATTAAAAAAAAAAGGGATCGGGGTGGGGAGAAAAAGAAAGAAAGCCCCGCCCACAAATGTACCACAGTCACCATTAACGTCATATTTATTGTAATTTAGCTGCTCAGGAAAACATATACAGGTATATACAATATGCATGAATACAGAAGACTGCACTTTACATATTTTTTTAAAAAAAGAAAGAAAAAAATAACACTCAATTTCATGAGCTATTGTCACAGTCTTCCAACCAAGCATTTCAGAAATGAATTTCTTTTAAGAGTCAAAAAAGATTACAGGATTGCCTAACACACAGCAGAGTTAAGTTTTCATATCTTACATGTGCAATAACGTTTTCGTTTTCTTTTCCC
>RJWJ010047742.1:0-10858 GCA_004363605.1 Indri indri | reverse complement strand
CAGGCATAAATCAGTCAATGCCCATGAAAAGCATGCTGGTGAGACTGAAAACAGTACCTCACGTTTTCAGAGGAGATCTCACGTGGATCAAATCACTCATTGTATGTTGTCTTTGACAAGTAAGTCAGTAGAGATGATGTTAACTTGCACTCACCTGTAATCATTGCTGCTTTAAGATAAAAACCGCTGTGTTTGCCATAAGACACACATATGTACACCACTAATGCTGACCACCATGGATGTTGTACAGATTTTTTTGTCCCTACACTGAGTGGTTCCAGGTGGCTTCGATTTATGAGGACAAGGTCAAATGTTGAGAGTGGACACAAAAATCTGTAAAACAAAATTCAACTCAAACTTATAAAGCCTGTATAGGTCAATATACACATACATATATTAGATATACAAACATATGTGTGTATATCACACACAGAGTTTTTTTTTTTTTCATTTTCTTCTGTTTTCATTTTTAGGAGTTCATGGTCTCTTGTCTCCATACCTGCCCATCAACAATTTCTCTCTATTACAGTCTATTTTATCCTGCTGGAAAGGGTAGGCAGAACTACCCTGCTGCTGTGGGTCATGAGAAACTAAAATCAAAGATGGGGATTCCTCTTAGCTATACTCCTAGTGCCTGTATAAAAAAGGGAAGCACTCAAATGGTGTGTGTGTGTGTGTGTGTGTGTGTGTGTGTGAAAGAGAGAAAGAGAGAGTGATAGAGAGTGAGAGAGAGAGAGAGAGAGTGAGAGAGAGTGAGAGAGAGAATGCACGAGCCCATTAGCTAATGGTCAAGCCAGAAGACTCTTAGAGGCACCAGGGCAACTAGAGATGGATATCAGGATGCACAGAGCCCATAAAGACGCAAGGTGAGAAAGACTGAACAGTAAGTGAGAAAGACTAAACGGAAGGCAGTCTGGTTAAATACAGGTGTTGGTGTCAATAACCTTGTCTGGTCATTTGTGTATAGAAAGATAAGTTTGTCTCAATGGACATGAACAATTTAAAGAGTCTGGGACAGAGCAGCCAGCAATTGCCAATCTGCCTTTCTCCAGAATACCTCTCAAATTCTTTTTCCTTAAAGTTTTATGTGTATAGTCTGTTAGGGATTAGAAATCCAGACAACAAAATTGTTAGGCTATTGTTCACATTAAAGTTAAACCTTTGTGAACCCACAAATGGTTTGATATGTGTAATGGATTCTCAGAGATCATTATTTCACGTTCTTTCAGGAGAGTAAGGATTCTAGGGTATATAATTCTGTCATATACAGAAATAGGAGTTATTATATTTTATTATTAAAGATGTTTATTGAGCAAGCCTGAGTCAAGAGTGTGGAGAATTATGAAGCTTTTCCAACACAAATATGGTATAATTTCTCAGTTACTTGGATATTTTAAATTCAAGAAGTTGTAAAATGTTAGTAATGAGAAATTTTATTAGGAAGAATATTTATAACCATATGAAGAAAAATTGGACTTAAAACAGTCGTCTTACTTTATTGAGAATTTTATTTATAAATTATAGCAACCAAGTAGCTAAATTTTCCATTAGAATTAAATAAAGTATTATAAATGCACTGTAAAGGCTCTGCACTGAACAAGAGGTTAAAAAAATCAATATGTCAATTAAAATATTAAAGGGTAAAGTAGAAGGCAATAAAAAATATGACTGCACTTACATGAAAATTATTAGGAATGTATCTCCCAATTAAGAAATCTTTTAGTCTTTGCTCTGAATATGACCTACTCATTCCCTCTTATACTACTCAAATCTACCCTTAATACATTTCATTTTACTTATTTATTGAATCATTCAAAAGATAGCACTGAGGTGTCTACTATATGCCAGAACCATTCTAGCCATAGGAGATAGAGCAGTGAACAAGACAGATATGGTCTCTCTCCTCCTGGAACTTACATTCCAGTGGAGAAGACACAAAATGACCTAGAAATCCAAGAAATATATCAAATGTTTCAATTCCTTAAGAAAAATAAAGTAAGAAAAGAAATGGAGAAGGGACACATGAAAGTATGTTATATATTAAAAATGGTGGTGAGTTAAGGTGTCGTTGAAGAGGTGGCATTTGATCAGTATTGAATGCAGTGAGGAAGTAAATCATGTAACAATTCAGGTTTTCCAAGTGATGTCTGGGGCTTGAGACAAAACTGAGCCTGTCATGTTCAAGGAAGAGCAGGAAGACCTTAAGCAAAGATGGAGTGAGGGAAGGGAAAATGGTAAAAGATTGGAGAGATGTATCAGTTATCTATTACTACCTATTATGCATAACGAATATATTCAAACAGCAACCGTGTGTTTGGTCGCAATTCTGCAATTTGGGCTGGACTTAGCTGAGTAGTTTTTCCGTTGATCTCATCTAGGTGGCAGTCATCTGGTGGCTTGACAGGCACCGATGATCTAAGATGATCTCACTAACGTGTCTTGTGGTTGGTCCCTGGCTCTCGCTCAGGTCATGTGTTCCCAGAGTTTCTTTACCTAGCAGTGGCAGCATTCTAAGGGAGTAAGCTCTAATTCCCAAGTGCTTAACAAGCCTCTAATTGCATCATGTTTGCTGATGTCCTAGGGACCAAAGCAAATCAAATAGTCAAGCATAGGGTCAAGATGGAAGGCAAGTTCACCAGGGTTAAAATTCTGGGAGGCATGATTCATTGGGAGTATGAAACATGAGTATGAAAATAGACCACAGAAGATGGACAGGAACCAGGTGATTTTATTCCTTCTTGTGTCTTTACTCCTCTATTCTTTTTTCCTCATTCTTTATGCTCTGGACTGAGCATAAAGCTTTAGGGTTTTCCCATGAGTTTAGATGAAGTGTCTTGCCATTGCAATTGAAAATGATTTAATTGTTTTTAATAACTGTCAGACTTTTGTGTTTGTGTCTTTTTCTCTAGCATAGGTGAAGGTTAGGAGAAATAGCCATATTCCCTTTTTGATGACATACTGTATCACAGAGCCTATGTGCCTTTCTTGTAGAAGGGTAGACTACTGCTTTCATGTTCATAAAATATTCCTTCTCTGCATAGTTGAGGACTCTAATAAATTGTTCTGATATGTGGAGTGTATTGCTTTATTGCTGTATTGCTTTACTTGGTTCTTTTACCATAGCACATTATGTCCTTAAAGCAGTACTTCCCACCTCTTTTCACATAATGCTACATGCAGCAAGTAATAATATTTACAGTTGGGGTAATTGGATGAAATTGCGGCCAGTGGTGAGCAGACCCGGTTTCTGGGGAAGCAATGACAGCCTATTGCCCATGTATGGCCCCCTAAGTTACTCCATGCGATGCTTTAGAAGTTTTGACTTAAAGGATTTGAATCCTAAATTCTCCTTTCAGTACCTCGCTTAACTCTCAACATTTTTTAGATAGTAATAAGAGCTACCATTTATTTGAATGATGCTTTATTCCTACCTGATATGCATCATTCTTTTCTCTCCTACTTAGCAGAACACAGATTTTGTTTGGGGCAGCAATGTGTTGTTACCAAGTCATGAATCCTGTTGGATCTGAGCAACAAAACAGAATGTTTTCTTGACTTTCTAAGGGTGTGTTTGAACTAGAAGTAGTCTTGACTTCCTGATCTAGCTAAGGAATAAATAAGGTAAGTCTGGTGGAGAGGAGTCACTTAGTGGAAAGCTTTACCTTTCCTAAGTAAAGGGACAAATAATATTTGTGACATCTTTTCTTCTTATTTTTTTTTTACGTAGGCATGGACATGATGGCTGGAAATGTGACAGCCCTCTTGCTGGAAAGAGACAGAGATTGAGAGATTGTCAGAGATACTGGCCTTGAAATCTGTATTAGTTTCCCAGGGCTACTGCAACAAGTTACCGCAAACTGGGTGGCTTACAACAAACAAAAATTCATTTTCAATCAGTACTGAAGACCAGGAGCCTGAAATCAAGGTGCCAGCAGGGTTATGTCCCCACTGAGGGCTCCAGAGAGTATCCTCCCCTGCCTCTTCTAGCTTCTGGGGGGTCTGGGCAATCTGTGGCATTCTTTGCCTTGAGGATAAATCACTCCAATCTCTGCCTCCATCTTTACATCACCTTCTCCTGTCTGTGTCTTTTCCCCTTTTCTTACAAGGACACTTCATTGGATTTTGGGCCCGCCCTAATCTAAGATAATATCAGCTTGAGATCCTTAACTTAACTACATTTGCAAAGACCCTTTTTCTAAACAAGGTCATGTTATAGCTTCTGGGGACATGTATTTTGAGGTGCACCATGCATCCCATGACAACATCAGTGAGATGTTTAGCCAACAGCAGCTGCTTAAATACAGACTTCTTCCCCTGTGAGAATAATAAACTCCTTTTCCTTGAAGCCAATTTTAAAATTTCTTGCATCTGAGAGAATTCCTAACAGATATCATTTATTAAATAATTTACTTGTGCCAGACATCATGCTAAAAGTATTATATGTATAACCAGACAAAGCACGGGCTCAGCTTGACATTACATTCATAGGAACATCAGTCCAATAGTCAAAGCAATTAGAGCATTATTTAGATAAATTTTGTCTCCTCAAAAACATTCCAAATGGAAAAATTGATCACAATCAAAAATCTTAAAAGTTCTGCTCCTCATTCTCTCTCCAATGTCCTTCCACTTGGGCAGCTGCCACCCATCGTCTCTGGTTTCTCTCTCTTTCTACATCAAACTCCTCAGGACTCTTACAACTTCAGCCTGCTTCATCCCTTTAGTCTCCTCACTCTTTCCTTTTTTTCTGTATCTTTTTTTCCTGACTATAGCACGGTAATTTCCAATCCAACTTCAACTAACCCCCTAGTTTTTCCCTTCATGTATTGCCTTCAATAAACTAAGGAGTTATGACAAAGTAAAAAAACCACTGCGGTAGACATTACTAATATTCACTAACATCTGCCTCTCTTCCATTTCCAAGTACACAGAATATTACACTCCCCAGCCCCTTGACCTTAGGTGTGGCCAAGTGACTAGTCTGACAGATACAGTGAAAACAAAAGAGACATGTATTAATTCTGGGCAGAAATATCAACCATGGGTGCTTGATCCTCTAGTCTTCTGATCTGCTAGGATGTTGTGAAAGCATGTGTTGATCTAGGGGTGCCATAAAAGCAAAGGAGCCTGAAATGCTGAGCCAAACATGGAGGGCAGCTCCTCAGTGACCTGCCTGCAGACAGCTGAGCATGAAGGAGCTGCGGGAGAGTCAGAGGTTGTTTGTTATCACAGAAAACCTAACCTGTTTTTACTCATACCCTGTCCTTCATTGGTGAAGGAGAAGAAGGGGCTCTAAATATTTATATGTTAACACTGGTAACATTCTTCACACATGCATCTTCTCATTGAATCATCAAAACAACCCTATAGGTTGGTACTATCTTTATTATCTGTTTTGTAGACAAACACACAATGACTCAGAGAAGTAAAGTTGCACAAGGGCACACAGATCTTAAGGTGACAGAGCTGTGGCTTAAACCCAGGCCAGAGTCCATGCTCTTAGAGTTTATGCTCTATTATCTCCAACAGTGTTTGTTCACATGAAGCCCTGAACTCATTCCTCATCGATATCATAATCCATTCACATCTAATAGGTACCAGTTGTGTTCATGGCCACATTCCAGATGTTTGTATACCAAATTTAACCATAGAAGAGGTGTTTTTCCTAATTTTATGAAACTTTTATTTTCTAGTAGTTACAATAATGTTAAAAAACTCAATAAAAACAGAGGCAATTGGCCTATAGTTGATAATATTGTATTGTACACTTAAAAATTTGTTAAAAAGGTAGATCTCATGTTAACTGTTCTTACTACAATTCGTAAAACAAGAACAACCGGTTTTCTGACAAATAAACATAGATACACAAATGCACAGATACATATTGTCATGCTATAACTGTTCTGTCAAGAACTTAATAGATAATATTTATTGTACTTATTTATAATATGTATTATGATTATTTCCAAAGGAGACTTTGAGAGGCCACCCAATTTTTGAATTAAATACATTCCAGTGGTATACATATAACTAATCAATGGAAGGCATAGTTAAGCAAATCTATGTAAAATGAGATTGGTTCATTTGGAATGAGGTGCTGAATGACCTGTTTAATTTCGATTCCCCTTTCTAGTTTATTGGTTCAACAGAAATTTTCGGGTTCTTTGGACAAACTACTACAATGATCTCATCTACTGACCTCTCTCTCAGCTGTCTTTAGAAGTCACACATTTCCTTTCAAACTACTCTAACTCTTGTAGTAATGACCCTTCACAAAGCTCTATGAATCATCAACTTCTTGTCCCTGAAATAAAAGTCCAGTTACATTCATTGTGAATGCTTTCCTTTAGCTGGGCGGAATTGAAACTTTCTGTTTTCATCTGTTCAAATAACTACCAGGTCACACAGAGGCCACAGAGAAATCAACAGAAATACTAGCTGTTCAACACTTGGGTGGCTGTAGCTTTTGCAGTTATAAAGTGAAAAGGATGCATTTTCCTGACATAAGCTACCTATTTTTAAATTTACCTACACCTGCCATATTCGACATGTGGTGATTAAAAAAATAATGCAATTTACATATTTGTATTAAAAATCTACTCCAAATATTCTTACTATTTTATCTTTTCTAAATTGTTTAAGTTTCAGATATATATATATATATATATATATATATACACACATAAATGGTATTATAGCCCATGATCTCTGGTCTCTAGACTTAGTATTGTATTTTATAAAATTAGAGAAAAATTTAATCATTGGATTTGATTGTAGTTCCTGATAAAGTAAGACTTTATTAGTTTGAATTATACTTTAAAGGATATTAGAGCACTAAACTAGCATTTATAAAAATTATTAATATTTTGGATGTACTTACAAAAGATGAAAAAAAGACAGTTTTCAAATTTCTTGGTACTTTCACTCTAAAATAATCTCTTTAAGTTGTATGTAAAATGTAAAGTATTGACTGATATTGAAGACATATGATTAAATACTTACTTGCCCAGGGGTGGTGAATGTGAAATAAAATCAGCAGAAAGTAGCAAAGGTGACTACCTACCACTACCTACCTAAATTCAGGTGGGTTTGCATTACAGTACCATACCAACTTTTTTCTAACTATACTTTTTTTCATAGTAATTTTTTTCTAACTCTACATTTTCAGTGTCATATCTTTGTTGAGTGGGGGGAATCAGGATGATGGTAGCAACTGCCCCTAAAAAAGTAAGGGATTCAGAATTCAGATAGTGCCATGTCTTTGTTTTGCTTATGCTACCACAGAAAGTACCTAAAGCTGGATGTGGAACATTGTGGTCATAAAAACACAATAGAAGCTATTAACTTTGTAGCAATATTATCTCACCAACTGATTATACAGTTAGCATTGTTTATATATCTGAACATCTCAAGGATTCCAAGGAATTGAGTTTATAGGAAAGGCAACAACTCAAGGCGGTGCTATTAATAGAAATAGAATGCTGTTTATATGATGTTAAATAGCTATTAATAGGAGTCACTTTTTAATTAAGACTTTGATGTATGCTTTATAATCTATTGCTGCATAAAACATATCCCAAAGCTAGTAATTCAAAGTAAAAACAATTATTCACTCATGAGTTTGTAATTTCACAATTTCAATTTCACAGACAATGGAAGTTGTAATTTGGGCGGGATTAGGTGTGGTCAATCTGTCTCTGCTCTATGTAGTATCAGCCAGAGTGGCACATATGAGGCTAATAGATTCATGTCTAAGCTGGCTTACTCAGTAGTGAACAAATTGTTGATGGCTGTCAGCTTGTAGCTCAGTTGGGGCCGTTGGCTAGAGGCCTTGATTCTTCTTCACATGGACCTCTCCTTGTGGTTGCTTGAGCTTCCTCACAGCATGGGGGCCAAGTTCCAAGAAGGAGAAAATAGAAACTGCTAGTCCTTGTAAAGACTAGGCTCCAAACAGGCACATGATTCTGCTGAATTTAATAGTCAAAGCAGTCCCAGGGCAACTCATTTTCAAGAGGGTGAAGTAAGGAATAGATTTCACCTGATAGGAGAGTTGCATGTGCGTATAGGAAAGGAATAAATTAACAGCAGCCATCTTTGCATCTAAGTCACCACATTGTAACTAACAGAGGACAATAGATTTAAAAATAGGAATGAATAATATTAGAAATTTGATCTTTGGTCAATAGAGTCTTATGTACTCATTTCAGGAGCTTCTAGAAATGCCTTCTTCATTGTTGAATAATCAGTTTCTTCTTTGTGTCAGTTATTAGTGATTATTTGAAATGTAGAGAAAATTGATGCCCATCAAAAAGTCTGACACAGAGAACACAACTAGTTTGAAGATGCGGTTTTGAAACCATAGCATGGCTCTCCATTAATACCTTCTGATTTGATAGTGCTCAGGAATGCCAGCAAATCTATCATTTTTGATTTTCATAATTCTCGATATAACTATAACTACTATTAGGTATTTTTTTGCTATAGATTGAAAAAGAATATTCAGAAATCAAGATATGAAATAGCAATATATGAAACACAAAGTAGCTGAGTTCACTGGATTTTAATTCAGAATAGAGGAATAAATGCCTGCATGCATAAAAGTAATAAGTTTTTGCCTAACTCCTTTAGAGAATTTTATCTGAGAGGATGATTTCTATGTAGACAAATTTAAAAATGAACATTTTTATTGGTGAGGCTACTGGTCTCACTGTCAACTTGGGTATTTCAAGTTTGATATAATATGATAAGTGAACTTGAGAGGGTTATATCTTGGTGTGTCGACCTCGGAACTGTTGGCATTTTGGGCAGGATAATTCTTTGTTGTAGGGTGCTGTCCTGTGCAGTGTAGGAGGCTTAGCAACATTCCTGGCCTCTACCCCCTAGATGTCAATAGTTCCCACTGGTGTGACAAACAGTCTCCAGACATTGCCAAATGTCTCCTGAGGATAAAATTGCCCCTGGTTGAGAACCACTGGATTTTTATAAATTCATAACTAAAAAAAGTATTTTTCCCCAAGGCAAGTTTCTTTGTCTCAATAGTGTTCCTCTGTCTGTCCTTTCATAGCTGTCCTTCACGAGATATTTTTGTCTACCATTTAAATGGAAAAGTTTTCTTCAACTTAAAATTTGAATTGATATCTCAGGAAATGTAAATGGATATGTTGGCTTATTTTTAATGCATTTCCCCTCAGTGCTCTCTATGGATACCCCCAATAAATGACTTTTTAATTAGAGAATTTTAAGAAGGAACTTCATAAAGTGGAAAACATAAGGCCACATGGATCATAGTTTTGGAAAGAACCTTCACTGTTACCTATCAGACACATAAGACAGTAGATCTAGAAGGACTTTAGATAGCATGTTGCACAGACTGCATATTTACAGATGAAGAAATCAAGGCTTGGAGAGATTATTTGACTTGGTTATATCTTAAGACTCAGTCACAGGCAGAATCAAAATTAGCAGCCAAAGTCTCCCAATTTTTAGCTCAGCTCTCTTCTTACTACCCCATGGTGCTTTACAAGGGAGCCCTCTCTTATCTTCATGGTGCAATATTTTTATACAAACTTGTGCCACAGTATTTTTAGATAGGATCCTATAGCACTGTGGGTGCAAGATTGAGAAGCTGGAGGAAAGGAGGAGGTAACAGGAATGCTTATTTCAGGGAAATTCCATCTGTGGAGTCTGAAATGATGGGGTTGAAAAGTAGAAGTGTGTGTGTTTGTGTGTGTGTGTGTGTGTGTGTGTGTGTGTGTGTGTGTGTATGTTTATGTAATTTCCATTGTTTGGCTATACTTACTTATAAAACTATCTCTTCCTCTGCTTTCCCACTCCCAATAGTCATGACAGATAAGTTGACACTGACACAAAGCTCTTGGGAATATGATTTACCTACCTACTTAAGAAACAGGCAAATCTAGTTCCAAAGTCATTCCCTAGTGTGACATTTACACCACAGCTTGAATATATTTTGATGATTTTCCTAGAGAAACTAAGCCTGCGGAGTGAGATGGAAGGAGGGGAAAGTGGCAGCCTGCTTCGCAACGATGGGAGAAGTGTCCAGAGAAAAGTCTCCCTTGGGGAGGTCTCCGAGGCGGCACTTTCTTCTTCAAGGTTCTACTGTCTCTACTTTCTGGATTCCCCCAAACCTCTCTGTCTCTGTGCTGCCCTTTCGCTATCCTTGATGGCAGGAAACTTTCGCCTTTTGAGTTCAGCAAATCCATTTTGTATTTAGACTTTAAAACTGTTTTAATTTTAAAATATTTAAATGTTATATATTCAAAGTGTACAATGTGATGATTGATATATGTATACATTGTATAATGATTATCACATCAAATTAAGTAACCCACAGTTACTAGTGTGCATGTGTGTACATTAAGAACATTTAATATCTGCTTTCTTATCAAATTTTAAGTGTACGATATAGTATTACTAACTATAGTCATCATGTTGTACATTAGATTCCCTGAACTTCTTCATTTCATAACTGAAAGTTTGTGCCCCTTAATCAACATCTCATTTACCCCTCACTCCACCCCTGACAATCTCCCTTCTACTTTCTTCTTCTATGAGTTTGACTTTTTTAGATTCCACATATAAGTGAGATCATACAGTATTTGTCTTTCTTATTTATTTATTTAGAGACAGGGTCTCACTGTGTTGCCCAAGAAACTTCCAGCTCAAGCAGTCCTCCTGCCTCAGCCTCCTGAGTAGCTGGGGCTACAGGCATGCCACCTGCCCAGCCTAGTATTTATCTTGCTGTGTCTAACTTATTTCACTTAGCATGATGTCTTCTTGGTTCATTTATGTTGTTCCAAATGGCAGGTTTGCCTTCTTTTCTTTGGCTGAATAATAT
>RJWJ010047741.1:0-10854 GCA_004363605.1 Indri indri | reverse complement strand
TTTTTTTTTTTTTTGAGACAGAGTCTCACTCTCTTGCCTGGGGCGAGTGCCGTGGCGTCAGCCTAGCTCACAGCAACCTCAAACTCCTGGGCTCGAGCAATCCTACTGTCTCAGCCTCCCGAGTAGCTGGGACTACAGGCATGCGCCACCATGCCCGGCTAATTTTTTCTACATATATTTTTAGCTGTCCAATTAATTTCTTTCTATTTTTGGTAGAAACAGAGTCTCGCCTAACATGGTTTTTGTAGTAACTTTTCTGCTGCTTCTTTTGAGTTTCCTAGTCTAGTATTATTATTTAGCTGCTATTTTAATTACCACATTTTTTAAAACAGGCTATACTACCCAGGAGGACTAGATTTTCCCTTTATTTCTCCCATTGTATATTTTCAATACTGTTTTGACTTATTTCTATTTTATTGGTTTTCTTCTCATGATTTTCTTTTAATTTAGTAATTGTGTTTCAAAGTTGATTAAATATTTAGTTGGGTTGTTTATATGGTTAAAGAAAACCAGATACTCTCTCCGGAGAGGGGGATAACATTAGAATCAAAAACAAAGAGGGAATCTTTCTATTACATTCACTTTCACACAAATATAAAATTAATTTCATGTTCATATTACATTTGGACAGCAGAGACAATTATATATGTATTTAAATTCGAAATATGGTACAGTTTGAAGCTCTGACTTGGGCGGGGTGGGGGCAAGGGCAACATATGTAACCTAAACATCTGTACCCCCATAACATGCTGAAATTAAAAAAAAAAAGAGTATATAAATCTGTTCACTCTTTTAAATAATATTTCAAATTTTTAAAAAAGTGTTTAAAAATGAGAACATTTATTTATGTTTTAATAATGCAAAAAATTTAAATTAGTTGCAAACAGATGCAATTTTCCTTTACCTTAAAGTATTTAAACATTGCATGCCGATCAGTTTCCTATTTCCTGTATTTTTGGCCTATGTGCTTAATATGAGATTTGAAATTTATCACTCTATTTAGCAATTTAGTTGTCTGAAATTGTGAGGTATTATTCCTTCTTGTTAAGCGCATTTTCTGTTTTGAAGGAATGTATGACAGAATCTGTGATTTGCTTAATAGATAAAGCAGTCTTAATCCATTTTCATATAATTCCCTAGATCTTGGAAAAGTAATCCTGCTTCCTATCGAAGTTAACTACAAAGGGTTTGATTTAGAGTAGGCTTATTGTAATGAGTAGATGTGTTATAAAATTTGCATCTTCTCTATGATTTCAATTGATTAATTGGGTAAAATGTGAAATTTAAGCTAAATATTATTTGAGAAATGTACTTAAGACTGAATTTGGATTTTCAAGGAGGTCTTTCTAATAAAAATCAATTTCAAATAATGAAGTAAATTTACTAAAGAGCAAACATTTAAACAATTGATATACAACATGTAACTGTTTTCAACAAAAGCCCAAATCTAAGACCAACCAATCTATAACTCACAAAAGTGAAGATTTTACAAGAAGTTTTGTACAGGGGCACTTATTTATTAAGCATGTGTCCTGCTGAAAACACTGAAAGCCAATGTTTTACCAGAATATTTGTTTCTCTGGCATGAATACCCAATTTCTTTCTGAAGCTGGCAGTTTTTCAGCTTGATATGATCTAACTTTTTCTCTCACTCTCTAATAAAAACTATATCCATTTCATATATGGTGATATATTATGTTCAATATAAGATCTGAAAGGACAAATGTACACCATCGAAAAGTCAATGAACCAAATGGGTTTATGTAGTTATTCCAAACCAATTTTACTGGAAAACTTCAGACCACAGTGCATGCTCATTTTTTTTTTCTGATGTGTGTTTTCTATCCTTTGCTTTTATAACATTTTTCATTCTAGCTTCTTTTTTAATACCCTTCAAAAAGATATTTAGATGGAATCTCGTGACTTTAATAATAGGTATAAAGAATAGGGTTTGGATTTCTTTTTTATTTAGTTTTGAAAAAAGCTTTTTTCTCCTCTTCCATTGTATCATCATAACTTGTTAAAGTCTATAGGCTCCTTCATTTTTTTCACTGAAATTTAAATAAGATATTTACACTACTACGATAAGACAATCTGTTTATAGTTTTATGTAGTAAAAATCTGGATTGTCCTAAGCAGAAGAATGTCCAAAATTAAATAAAGTAATGTGTCCTGAAGCCTGTTCCTTTAATCCAAATACCCAGGATGAACCAAGGGAACACTGCTGATGTTACTGTGGCTTAGGGATCTGCTCTTGGCAGGGTTATTCTGGTGCTTGACATATACCATATATACATATACTATTATAAGGTAAGACTTATTGAAGCTCTGGAACCCACACTTAAGGAGTCTCCCTGTGTTCTGCTATTGGAACTAGTGGGCAAAGTGGTAACCTATTTTTTTATTCAAAATGTCTGCCCTTTGTTTTAAACAGATCTGCATTTTAAATGTGTTCAATGATCATTTGTATACTAAGTGAAACTCTTAATGTTAGATAATTCAGTGGCACCATTATCCAGGAAAACAACATGTCATCTGATTGAGAATCACTCTGTAAAGGTATACCTTTTACTACTGTGGGCATGAAGTGGTGTAAAATGCAATCTAACTTCCAGTAACAGACCAAGCCAGTACTACTATATATAATTCCAGGGGACTTTAAAAAGCTCATGGAAAAAAACAGTCAAAAATAAGTTAGGGTATACTGTAAAACAATTAAAAGAGTAAAATCGGAATGTTCCTAACACAAAGGAATATTAAATGCCTGAGGTGATGGATATCCCAATTAATCTGATTTGATTAATTCACATTATATGCCTGTATCAAAGCATCACATGTACCCTATAAATATATACTATGATTATGTACCCGTAACAATTAAAAATAAAAAATTTAAAAATGCATGGATTCCAAAAATTTTTGCACCAAAATAAACTCATACTAACTTGTTATAATATATTTAAAAAGGATCTAGTTTGAGGCACTAAGAATGGTAAGACATCAATTTAAAAAGAGCTCCTATCATAGAACCATGAATTCTGCTAAAATTGAAGCAAGAACAAACATCGAATTTATAGTGAAGGTTGAGTGGAAGACTTGTGAAATCACTGATGCTTTATAAAAACATCATGGTTACCATGACCCAGAGGAATCAGCAGTTTACAAATGGATAACTTGCTTTAAGAAGGGAGGAGACGATGTTGAAGATGGAGCCCACAATGTTAGACCATCCACATCAATTTGCAGGAAAAAATTAATCTTGTTCTTGCCCTAATTGAAGAGGACCAAGAGTTAACAGCAGAAACAATAGCCAAAACATCAAGATCTCCATTGGTTCAGCTTACACAAGTCTGACTGAAAAATTAAAGTCGAGTAAACTTTCTGCTTGATAAGTACCAAAACCATTGTGCTCAGATTGGTGGCAGACAAGAGCAAAGCTTTCAATGAAAATTATAAACAAATGAGATTAAGATCCTGAAGCATTTCTTCAAAAAATTATAACAAGAGATGAAAACTGGCTTTAACAGTAGGATCCTAAAGATAAAGCACAATCAATCAATGGCTACCAAGAGGCACAAGTGATCCAGTCAAAGCAAAAACAGATGGTAAAAAGCAACGGTTATGGCAACATTTTGGGGGAGACTCTGGGTATTTTGTTTGTTGAATTTCAGGAGTGCCAAAGAATGATAACCTGCTTATTATGAGAGTGTTTTGAGAAAGTTAGCCAAAGCTTTCGCAGAAAAATACCTGGGAAAGCTTCACCAGGGCATCCTTCTCCACCACAATGCTCCTGCTCATTCCTCACACCAAAAAAGAGCAATTTTTGATGTAAGAGTTTTGATAGGAAATCATTAGGCATTCATTGTGCAGTTCTGATTTTGCTCCTTTTGACTTCCTTTTGTTTCCTAATGATAAAAAATCTGTAAAGGGCACCCATTTTTTTTTCAGCTAATAATATATAAAAAGAACATATTGACATGGTTAAATTACCAGAACCCTCAGTCCTTTAGGGATGGGCTGAATGGCTTGTATCATCGCTTACAAGTGTCTTGACCTTGATGTAATATATATTGAAAAATAAAGTTTACATTTCCTATTTTTATCTTTTCATTCCATTTTCCTGGAGCTTTTTGTAGTCCCCTCATAGTATAATAGAATAAGAGTCAGTGTGTTGTGTTGTCATATGTCATGAGGGAACAAAATAATCTGGAAGTGGCCAAGGGAATTTCCTGAGCCTATTCTTACCTAAGGACAGTATGACTTCACTTCTGGTTAGTTTATTCTCAGTTTTAGTTACCTGCTTCCAAAATGTGTCCCATGCCAATGAACTGCATTGGTTTTCCAATCTGAATCCCTGCCAGCCATTGAAGGGTACTCATATGGAAAATGAGATTTTGATATTTAAAAATTATATCAGATGACTGAATCAACAAAATTGTCCAATTAAAAGATTAAATCATACCAATGATTAAGCTGATCATAGCAGTCAGCTTAATCATTTAACAAAGCCAATGAGTGATTCTGAATAAAGTTTGTGTATTCTTGTAACTCTAGAGGCACAAAATGTGCTCTACATATTGACTTTTAAGATGTCCTTTGGAATGAGGCCCCGTTACACTTCATCCACGATACCCATCCATGATAATTTTCTCTGAGGCCAAAGTGGTTTACCCTCATTTTTAACTTTAGAAATGATGGTGCTGGAGGCTTGTAGTCACATGTGTGTGGAAAGTCAGTCTACCTGATAGAAGGCGAATTTTCAGAATGCCACATGGTCTCTTGGTATTTAAAATATTCTACTCATTTCAAGATCTACCATGGTTGGCAAGATTGACCAGTCTTAGTTCTGTATTTAAATGTATTTGAATGATTATCATCAGTCACTTTATCACAACATCTCTATTACTAAATTGCTGTTTTAGATTTACCTATTTGCTGTAATACTTTTTGGAAGTTTTCCAAGAGTGAATTATGAGTGCTCTATTTCTGGATTTTCTGAGTACATAAATGCATTTTGCATTATACTTGAAGGACAACTCTATTCGGAATAGAATTCTTAAAAACTCCCTTTCCTCAAACCTTGGTAGAGAACATTTTTACTCTCTTCCAGATTGATGTGGACAAGGCTAAGGTTATCTTGACTTTTCCTTCTTCTACATGGCTCCCTTTTCCTGATGTAAGCCACATACTTCTTAATTCATCCTAAAACTACAGTAAATTTGTCAGATATATGCTTAAATTGATCATTCTGCATTATTTTTTGCTGGTATGGTTCTATGCTCTTTCCACAAAAAGAAATTCACTTTTTTTCTTTTAGGAAAAAAAGGTTTTTTCTGTCATATTTCAGATTTTTAAAAAAATGTTCTTTATTTCCTTATTCAAGAGATGGAGCCCATTCTATTAAGTATCACGAGAATGGAAAAACAAGCACCACATGTACTCACCATCAAATTGGTATTAATTGATCAACACTTAAGTGCACATATAATAATAACATTCATTGGGTATCAGGTAGGTGGGAGGGGGGAGTAAGGGATAGGCATATTCACACCTAATGGGTACAGTGTGCATCATCTGGGGGATGGACACCCTTGAAGCTCTGACTCGGGTGGGGCAAAGGCAATATATGTAGCCTAGACATCCGTACCCCTGTATTATGCTAAAATAAAAAAAAAAATTTTAAAAGATAACCACAGGAAGCTGTATCACATTATCTATCTTTCATAGACATTATCTTCTTTATAATCATTTCATAATCACGGTATTAATGTTAAAATCATTCTCTGTGATCTATTGAAGCCTATCCCTATGTCGTTTGCTGTGTTTTTACTCTTTTTTTTCCTATTTTTGTTTCTTTATTGTGCATTCATTATTATAGTATTTTTTCCTCTATTTTTTCTCCTATTTTTTTCTCAAATATACTAGTTTAATTTTAAGGCCTTCTTTGTCTTACCTGTTTCTTTCATGAGTTCTTAAAGTCCCTTAGCAGGAGCATATTGCATGTGAGTTCTTTGAGACTAAGAAGATATGCTCGTGTAATCTCTTCCTCCGTTTCTTGAGTAACTTCTCTGATGATTCAGTCTTTGCTGTGTTGTTTTATCCCTTTATGCGGTAGTATGTAGACAAGGGTTTTTTTCTTATTGTTAGTCATATAGAATAAGACGAACCAACTTTCGTTAAAGAAAAGTTTGGCAGTGAGCTAAAGGAGTTGAGGTAGTCTGTATATACAATTTTGCCTTTTTTAAATGACTCTAATGTACAATTTTATGACCTCTAAAAATTTTTCTGGTCGTTTTCCTCTGACTGCTTTTCTTCATCTTGGGTATTTGAAAGGTTTTCTGTAGCTCATAGCAAAGCACTTTTGTCATATATAGTTTGTTCCAATTCTGTTTAGCTGCTGCAAGATAACATACAGTATTTTTTGTTCCACTAAGTGTGGCAATTACACAGTAAGACAGAAAACTCAATGTTTTACTTATATTTAATTTTCATTTACACTATAAGAACTTACATTTTCTACTGTTTAATTATTATATTTATAACTATCTCTTTCTGTAGGGCCAAATGTTATGTAGACATGAAGTCCACATGGTGTGTGAGGATCTTTTGTGAAAGTCTCATAGCAACATTGTGAAGCCAGAGTTATTCCAGTGGCCTATGAGATCCTCCATTCTCTCTCCCCTCTGGCCTTTGATCTTGCTTCCTGCTCCTCCACGCCTTGTTCACTCTACTTCAGCCACACTGACTGTCTTGTTTTTCAAACAGCCATGGTATACCTGTGACTGAGGCACATTCCGTTCCCTCTTTTCTCACCTGTCCATGTGGTGCACTCCCCTAATCTTTCAGATCTTTATTTAAATGTCACTTTCACGGTGCGGTCTTTCCTGTCCCCCCTATTCAAAGCTGCTATTCACCATCTCCCATTCTCACCAGCACCACATCACACACTTCTCTGTCTCTTTATCCTGGTTTCATTCTTCTTTATAGTACTTAAGTAAGTCCTTCTAACATACTATATATTTTATTTTAATTTTTTAATTATCTGATTCTAGATAGTTGAATTTACTCTGATTCATTGCTGCTATCTAAATGTGTTTCGTGCATCTAATAGACACTCATGAAATGGTTTTAAATGAAACAATAAAGAAAGAGGAACCAATAATAATAAATTCATCATTAACTTTCAGCGCATTGATATAAATTATAGTTTACATGTGTGCTAATTAATTGTACTTATATATTATCCTATCTAATTTTAACTAAGTTTACCCATATCAACTAGATTTACTTGGAAAGATTCCTGCAAAACAACTGATTATTAAAGATACATTTAATATTGGAAAGATGAACAAAGAAAAAATAACAGAATTGAAATTTCTTTTGCTTCAAGAATAAGCTCTTTATTAACATTATAAGGCATTATCAACAACAACCTGATAAGATGTAGCTCCACAAAATTATCAAGATAGTTAATTGAAACAAAATTTATACATTGTATTTTTAACAGAATATGAGGTCCTATATTGCCTCTATATGCATTATAGAGGTACATATAGAAAGTATAAATAAGATGTATACACACGCACAAAAATACATATGTGTAATACATATAAGGTTATTTTCTTTTCACTTATGGTGTGAGCAATTAACAAACTATCGACTAGTGCTCTGGTGCATAGTTTTGATAGTAAGTTGTCATCAGTACTTGCTTATCTGCCTGTTGTACAAAACCTTAACGATAACATTAACACTGTAATAATAACCACAACAACCAAATCAGCATTTGGTTAGCATTTACCATGTGGGGACAAGGTACTGAGATTTTACACGTATCCCTATTATAGTAATATATATATCACTATTGTAAAGCTGAAGAAGTTGAAACTAAGAGAAGTGAAATTACTTGTTCATGTTCATGTATATTTGACAAAGCCAAAATATAAACTCTGGGAATCCTGATTACAAAGCCCATGCTTCTAAACACTTCACAAATTATTTTACAAAATTAATATTAGCAAATACTAAATCCACCCACATTAATATGTATGGACACGTATTCATGGAACATAGGTACTGAAGAAATCATTGAATGAGTGAAAAGATAAATTATTATAAGGATGATTTTCTAATGGCAGTCACATTCTTCTAACAGTTAAGTACTGTTAGAAGTCAATTGTTATTACATTAGTCCTAGAAAATATTTTATCAGCCACTGCAAGCATCTACATACTATCAGAGCATATTTCTAAACTCATGTTAAATGTGTTCCACATTACTGTCAACTTTTTTTCCAGAATAATTTATTAGTTTTCTGTTTCTGTTTTCAGTATCTTGATTTGAGCAAAACGACCATAACTAGATATCAATATTCATTGCCAAGTGCCAGATTTTAAAAGTGTATTTTAATTCCTTATGATTCTTCATGTTCTCAACTTGTAATTTAAAAGGTATAGCCATAATTCACTTTTCAAAACTCATGTCTTACAGCTTCCCAGTCACTCATATATCAAGCAATATTGAAAGACTTTATTTCACCTGATATGCCATTGTGCTATGTCTGTGCAATTTTATATTTCTTCTCTCAGAAGTACATTTACAACCCAGTTCTGGAAGGCAAATTTCTTTTCACACTTCTGTATAGAAACTTTACTTCTATGACTGAATCAAAGCCTAATGCTCTGTACTATCCTGAAAAGCTATACATCTGACAATACAGTCATTCCATTACTAAACTCTTTGAAAACAGAACCAATGTTTGATTACTTTTGCATCCCTAGTGCCTAACATAATATTTTGGTTGTACTAGGCACTCAATAAGTATTTATTAAAATAAAATTTAGTTTCTACCATCTTATAATTTTTTATATTAATAATAAAAGCTCCCTCTTTGGGGATATTCATACTTAAGGAAAATTTTGTCATTAGAGTTAGAAAAACTGTTACTGAAGAATTAATGTGTATTTTTACTTTATCACAGTTCGAGTTTTTGTAATTGGATCTGGAATAACAAATACAAGAAAAGCAGAAAAATAATTTTATTTTTAATATTGTTTTTCATGCTTCTGTGGCCAAAACAATAAGAATATCAAGTCATAGTATTCAATAATGTTTTTATTAAGAAAAATAACAATTTTATTGGGATTTATAATGACCTGTAACAATGTTACTGAATTAAATTTATTGTAGTTCATTGCTACATTTCTCTAACAATATTTATGCTAATTTTGAAAGCAAAAATGCAATTTTGGTGGAAGAAAATACATGATATGTTAACTTCTCTTAAATTATATAGAATATTTAGTGGTACAATAAAAATATTAGAAGTATTAAAAAGTGTCAATCTGCACATATAAAATTAAAAGCATTGGTATTTTTCCTACTTGAGTGAGTGACTACAGACACCCTGATTCTGATACGATGTTGATAATCAAGGTTCATTTTATTCTGTGAAAAACAATTGCTCAGTAATTGTCAAGGTCATCTCTACACCAAGTAGGTTAGACTATTTTAGCTAATTTAATTCAATTTAACATTGAGTTTTATTTCCGTCTGAAGTAATTTACTGGACATCATAGAAAACTCAAGGATGAGTAAGGCATATTTTTATTCATCAATATGCTTATAATCTAAGAGAATAAAAAAATTAAAAAGCGAGTGTCAGTAGATGTCATTTCAACAATTTAAAAACAAAAGTTTTTAAAAAGGAGTAACAATAAATATTAAAATTAATTATTATAAGTGTTTATTAGATTAAAGGATAGAAATAATATATTCATCATCTAGTAAACCACTAAAATTCAAAGATACTATGTATTTCATCTACAAATATTCAAATAAGCTGCAAAAATGCATTCATAACTCCGTTTATCTAGTTTTTAAAGACTGTAGACTATAAAGACTATTTTACTATTCCAGTTTCCTACTGTGTGCTATGGAATTTTTATTGTCATGAGACTTGAACTTAGGTAGTACATATCTACTTTAATGCTTAACCAGAAAATTGCAAATAGTCTCTCAAAAACTATGACTTGCCAGATTATTATTGCTTAGGTCCAGGACCATTCGAGCTTTTGTTTTTGTTTTCTCTATTTTTATTTGTTTGTTTTGTGTTTTGGTGAGCTGATTTAACAAAATCTATGAAACAAATACTAGTAAAGGTCATATATGCTTGAGCTGCAAATCCTGAAAGTAGTATTCCAGTAACTATAATATGTCCCTAATGTTCTTTGTTAGAATCGAGCAGCCTCAAACATCCTCATTCTTTAGCTTCCTCATAAAGCTTCAACAGAAAGAGAATTCCAATTATGAACAAGAGGGTGAGTTAACATAATATGAATAAATCTTTTATCCCTAGCACCCACAATCACTGCATAAAATATAGCAACAATAAAAGCAACCATAAATACATCATGGAGCTCACCAATAAGAAAAAAGGTAATCTCTATGTACCATAAAAAAATTAAACTAAAAAAACAGAATGGTTAGTATTCAAACAAGTAAGTACATATTCTAGTGAGTTATTTGCCACATTAACCCAACAAAATCTCGGTTTTAATGCCTACCTGAAAGCAAAAGACCAAGCTGTAGGTTTGCATGAAGACAGAACTCTCAAAGATCAATGCACTTAGTGTAAGTGTGATTATAAAATGATGTCCAACAGGCTGAGGGAAATGGCAAGGAAGCTCTGGCTGCAGAAAACATTATCCCCGGGAAAGAGAAACCTTGACTTATGACTCTTACATGTTTCGGGATCAAATTTACTTTCCTCAATTTGTTTAAGAAACCCTAAGCCAAGAAGGTAACATAAAATTTATGCATGAACTAGACATCCCTGAAGATGTAGCAGACTCAAAA
>RJWJ010047740.1:0-10858 GCA_004363605.1 Indri indri | reverse complement strand
ATGGTGGTGTGTGCCTGTAGTCCCAGCTACTCAGGAGGCTGAGGCAGGAGGATCGCTTGAGCCCAGGAGTTTGAGGTTGCTGTGAGTGAGGCTAATGCCATGGCACTCACTCTTGCCAGGGCAACAGAGTGAGACTCTGTCTCAAAAAAAAAAAAAAAGAATATGCTGGTCAGAAAACACTGAGAGGAGTCTCAGTTTACAACTAGAACACTTCGGTTTAGCTCTCTTTTATCAAAGAAAAATTATTTTTGATATCCATTGATCTCGCACTGCAGTAGGACCAGTGCATGCCCACCTAGCATGCTGAGAGTCTTTCTTGTGACTTTCTGAAATAACCCAGGAGAGAGGCTTGCCACCTGTGAAGGACGAACACAGTTATCTAGGCCAGTGTCAACATCTGCAATACAGGAACTCTAGTTTCTGTTCATAGGCACATCATTGTATTTAGAAAATTTCTAGCTGCTAGGATTACGGGCATGAGCCACCGTGCCCAGCCTACTGACTCTTGAGTAGCTAAGAGTGTAATGGCCTGTTATTCTACAAATACACAGAACCAGCTCTGTGTGAGGCACTGTCCAGTGTGATGGGCTATAGCAGTGTACAGAATGCACAAAAATCCCTGCCCTTATGAGACTTACATTTGGGGGGGCATAATAAACAAAAGATAGACGAAATATATAACACTGTAGCTCACCATGTAGCGTTTAATATGATCCAAATACTGTTCTATGCACTTTATAAATATTAAGCCAGCTGGCTTAATATTCATTGGCTATGATTATTCCCATTCTATAGATGAGAAAACTGAAGAATAGAGAGATTCTGTCTTAAGTGACACAGTCAGGCCTTGAACTCAGGCAAACTGACTCCAGGACCTACCTGTATCTCAGCTGCCACATTATACTGCCCTTAAGTGGCACACCAATGTCTAGTACAGTGGAAAGTTCTATGAAGAAAAACAAAGCAGGCCAGGAGTGGCGGCTCACACCTGTAATCCTCGCACTCTGGGAGGCCAATGCAGGAGGATCACTTGAGGTCAGGAGTTTGAGACTAGCCTGAGCAAGAGCAAGACCCCTGTCTCTATTAAAAATAGAAAAATTAGCTGGTGCGGTGGTGCGTGCCTATAGTCCCAGCTACTCAGGAGGCTGAGGCAGGAGGATCCCTTAAGCCTGGGAGTTTGAGGCTACAGTGAGCTACAATGACACCACCAAACTTTACCCAGGGTGACAGAGTGAGACTCTGTACCAAAAAAAAAAAAAAAAGAAAAGAAAAGAAAAGAAAAGAAAGCAGGGAAGGGCGAGAGAAAGTGTTTGGGATTCGGGTGAGCTTGCAAATTTATACAAGATGGTAGAGAAAGCCTCACTAAGGAAATGGTGTTTGAGTGAAGACAGGAACCACATGGAATATCTAATTAGGTCCACCCCTAATTGCAGTGGTTGCAGAAGGTTCTTGAAACCTAATTGCAGCTGTTCCGAAAGAGACTAGGAGGAAAGAAACTGGCGAGAGCAAGTATGGACAACTCTTTTGTATGGTTCTAAAGGGGAACAGAAAAATAGGGCAGAAGCTGAAGTGTAACATTAGGGTTCAAGGGAGTTGTTTTGTTTTTTTAAGATGGGAAAAATAACGGTCTGTTTGAAGGCAAACAGAAACTACCCAGAAAAATGAATGATGTGGGTGGAGAATCCCTGAGTGCTGTCCTTGCCTAGGGCAGGCGATGAGCCCTTCTGTTGGCCTTAGATGGAGTACGTGACGGTGGGGAAGACAGAGGTGAGGCAGATTGCCGGGTGCGGCGGCAGATGTGAGTGGTGGAGCTTCTCTTCCGAGTGCTGCTATTTTCTCAGTGTCTTGGGAAATAGGCCATCAGCAGAGGGTGACATCGGGGAGGAGGTGTGGACGGTGTGAAGACAGAGGGAGAGTATGAAACAGTCTTCGAGGAGCACAAGGAGAGGCAAGGAACTGGGGAGATGGGGTCTGACTGCCAGGTGGCACGAAGGCCCCCTCGAAGTTCCCGAACATGGATTCAAAGGGAGGCAGTAAGTCGTGGGTACGTGCGAAGGATGGATTCTACTGATTGACCAGGGATTGACGAGAGAGGGTGGGAGAAGTGCAAAGCTGGCAGGTTCAGTGGATTGCAGGCCCCCGTGGGTTGAGATACTACTGAAGTCTGAGCACTCGAGACACTGAGCTTCAAAACTCAGAGGTGGTGTTGCAAGACTGGGTGTTTGAAACCGAGGTTACGGAAGAGGTACAGCTTCTTGGAATGGCACCATCTAGACGTGATCGCGGAAGTGAGTAGCTGAGGTCGGGTGTGTTTTACTAAACAATGTATCTGGTTGAATAGTCACACTTTTCTTTCTCTTTCAATCCTGTCTCAGTTGAAACCACTTCAGTAAATTGTTCTGAAGTTTTATTTCTCTAACGAAACCTAGCGATATCTTTGCTCGCTGGCAGCCCATAAGCCATGAATGATCCACTGTGACTCACAGAGGCCCCGGCTCTTTGCTTCCTGCACACGGACACATGACGGACACCTGATGAGACTCCTTGATGCAAAAGGATGGGTCTGAGTCCAGATGAATCCTAGCGTACATACTTGGGGTTGATGAAGCAAACATGAGTAATTTCTGTAAGCGCAGTAGTTTAAGCAGGGATGTTTGATTTACTCTAACCAAATATCGGATTACTGTATTTCCTTTTGTGGTTGCCATGTGCATTCTGCAAACTGGCATTCTTTTAAGTGTATCTCTCTAGGCAAAGAATTTGAAAACCACATACCCATAAAACCTTAATCAAAACCTTACTTATTAATTTGGCTGGATTTTTTTCCCCCAGCAATTGAGTTCATTAAAAAGGAAAATATCTCAAGAATATAAGTTCATATCAATAATCTCATTTAAAAAGAGAAGACAAAGAACTCCCCAAAATTTCCAAGTAAGATCAAAGGGTAAGCAAAAATTGGACCCATACTATCCATAGTAACTATAGTGCTAAATAAAAATAATGGTTAAGAATGAACAAGATCCAAAATCTTCCAGAAAGATGATAATCATCATGCTTCAGATAATGTGGGTGATGCAGTGAGGATACCTAATTTGTTAAGTGAAGGTGGGAACGTGCCTAATCTGGAAAGTGAAGTGCCGTATTTTAGAAAAAACTGTTAGCAGGGGTTTTGTTGGCCAGAAACCAAATGCAACCCCAATATCTTCTTCTATTTAATCAAGGCAAGGCTGGGTGCAGTGGCTCACGCCTGTAATCCTAGCACTCTGGGAGGCTGAGGTGGGAGGATCACTTGAGGTCAGGAGTTCAAGACCAACCTGAGCAAGAGTGAGACCCCGTCTCTACTAAAAATAGAAAAAATTAGCCGGGCATAGTGGTGCATGCCTGTAGTCCCAGCTACTGGGGAGGCTGAGGCAGGAGGATTGCTCGAGCCTAGGAGTTTGAAGTTGCTGTGAATGAGGCTGACACCATGGCACTCTTTTTAAGAATCTTCACTGCAATTACACTGGAGCTGTTCAAGGGCTTTTTTCCTTCTGCTCATTTTAACGGCCCAAGATAATATTAATAGATCAAAATGAAGGCCCATCCTCAGGCGTGGGAGAAAGCACAGCAGAACAGGATAAGACAGGCACCAGAGCCTCCACCAGTGGGGAATGCAGGTTGCTATACACCATCAATGGGTGGGTTTCCAAGGAGATGTGTCAGCGCCATGGAATGCTGCCACTGGGCTGCGCCCGGCCCAAGAAGGAGTATGAGGAACACGCCAGGCACATTAGAGGTCTTTCTGTCTGGAGGTAAACTTTGGAGAAATGTACAAACATTAGCCTATTTCTCTAAGTCCATGCTTTAGGAGCAAATTATGAATTGCTTTCAGAGAAGAAAATATCCCGGTAGAATGAAGACAATGGTGGCTAAAGTTTGATCTGAACAAACAGACGTAGAAACCTTACAGGCTAATCCAGCAATAATCTTCTCCCATTTTCTTTCAAATGAACAGCCCCAAACATACACGTTTTAGTTTTACAAGGAATGTCTCCAAGGAAAAGTTCAAGTGGATTTTCAGCTACCCAGTAAATTTATTCTAATTATTCTAAGACATGGCTTTTATTCTCGAATTGTTTGGGGGTGTGTATGTGATTTTTAAAAGTATATGAATGCAAGATCAATCTAAATATGTGTGTTTTAGGAGAGGCATAGAGCTAGCCTCCTTTTCGAGGGGTGGGAGCTGGCCCACAGTGAGCCCGGCAACACTGAAAGCTCATTTTCAGGGCATGCCGAGGTAACCTGTTTAAACATGCCAAAGGACGCTTTTCCATTTGGCTCACAGCAATTTATTTATATTGGTTTTGACCATCCCACTCATTTTATTTTTAATTCCTTATTCCTTTTCAGGACTTTCCATATGGGGTTAGCAAGGAATTACTAATTCTGGATCTGCCAATTGGGACGTTCAACTAGAAGATTAAGTCAGATTTTAGAAATCTTGGTTTTGTCCTATTTCCCCCAAGCCCAGGTTAATAACACTCCAAATATCAATACCTAGTTACAGAAAATTCCATCAATGTGAGGGAAGTTAGCTTTAGATTCTTTTTCAGCGGTGTTCAGGAAAAATAAAAGAATTCATTCGGGCAAAGACTAGACTAGAAAAATTACTTGAGGAGAAACAACAAATCTCTCAAACAGAAGAATTCCAGATAATTAGGTAGATATTCTGCCCTCAAGGAGGCGCAGGGTAATTCCCACTCCTTAAGCATAGGCAGTTCGTGGTGACTTCTTTCCAAAGAGTACAGTATGGAAGGTGGAAAGTAACGTTATAGCAGAGAAACTCAGGTGTGGGAGTGATAAGCCATGCTGATCGCATGTACTCTTGATACAGTGAAAGGAAAATGACACTTACCTTTGTGGTCCTTCTCCCCCCAAACCCATAACCCCAGTCTAATGATGAGAAAAACATCAGACAAATCCCAGTGGAGGTCCATTCTACAAAACTCCTGCCTGCTACGCCTCAAAACTATCAAAGTCATCAAAAACATGGACATTCTAAGAAACTGTAACAGCCCAGAGGAGCCCAAGGAAATACGACAGCAAACATAATAAGGTGTCCTCGATGGAATCCTGGAACGGAAAAAGGACATTAGGCAAAAAAGTGAAAAAATCTAAATAGAGTATTCGCTTTAGTTAATAATGTACTAATAGTGGTTTATTAATGGTAACTTACCTTCCTAACGTAAGATGCTAAAAATAGGGGAAACTGAGTGTGGTAGATATGGGAATTCTTTGTATTATATTCTCAATTTTATGTAAATCTATAGCTGTTCCAAAAAGAAAATCCATTTAAGAAAAAAATTACCGTACTGAAAGATAACCTCCTCCCCTGCTCTCATGGAGTCATTCTGATGCAGACAATTTGATCATGAATTGGCAGTCTGGATAGTCGGAACCCCGTACATACGGGCTATGCAGGCAGGTGATACCTGGGAGAGAAGTCTGTTTCAATGCTCCCGGCTTCCCCCTTCTGGACCCCTTCCACTCATAAAGATAAGAGCAAACATAGTATATTGTGCTAAGTTTGTAGCCCATTTGTTGCCTTTTGCCTTCATAGCAACCCACACTATGAAGTAGGTGGGTGCTATTATTAGCATTACTTTGTTCATAAAGAAAATGAGACCTAGAGCAGCTAAGGACCTTGCCCCAAATCACCGTGCCTGTAAGGGTGGAGCTGGGATTCAAATTCAGACCATCTGGGCCCCAGAGCCAACGTGCTTTAAACCTCAATCATTTGTGTACTTCCTTCCCCCATTCACTCTTTCTCCTCCAGGCGTTCAGGGGCTGGTACTCTTCATAGGAATTATCCTTAGGATATGAATGGTCAAGTTCATCATGACCCACGGTGTCGGCTGTATGCGTAGACTCCACAGAGAAATAACGGAGGCGGGGGTGGGTGCCGTGAGAAGGAAAAGCACCCTCTCTCAAGTAACGCCTGGCTTCTAATTACAGTGCTGGCCTGCACCCTACACTCAGATCCCCGCAGGGCTTGGAGCGATCCTGAATCCCAACCTAGAGTCAATTCTAGCCCTGAACCTAACATTGTACCCATCTGAAGTCTTGGAAACAACCCAACCTTGGGGCTTTTTCAAGTGGTTTCTATAATGATCATTAGTAACCCCACAGGTGTGCCTAAGTGAGGATTTGGAAGCTGAGCATACTTTCCCAGCCCTATATTTCAGAAAGGTTGGCTCCCTTTTATTTACAAAATAAGATGGAATTGTGTACACCAGTCCAAACGAAGCAAAATAGGTTCTCTTTCATGTTTGCAAAAGATGTACGTAAGACTTAAAAGATGTGCGTAAGATTAAGTTATTTGAAACAGCAACTTCTGAAACTCTGCCCTTTTCTGTAATTTCCTTAAATAGAAAGTTCACAATTTAATAAAGACCCCCAGGAAGGCTAGTCAAAGAATAGATCCATTCAGTAACTTCGTAAAGATAGGAGGCTAAAAAAATAAAATATTCCATCATGACTTCCTGTTGGAAAAGTCAAAGCTAGTTCAGACCACTTAGAGGGAAGACTGCACTTCCAGAACATGCTGTTTGCTTTAAAAGTTCCCTGGGAGTGTGGGATGGTGACAATTTTTCTTTTTTTTTTTTTTTCCTCCTCCCTTTGGTTATCTGTGTTTCTAATGTTTCTACAATGGACATGAATTGTTTATGTTAAAATAAAAATAGACAACAAAAGCTTTTTTAAAAAGAAATGTCAGATTGCTGTTTGAGCAGGAAATCACTTACCTGAAAAATCATGAGGTGACCATGACAGAAGCTGTTCTGTCTGTGACCAGGCTTGCAAAGCAGAGCCCTAGTTTTTGGAATATTTCTTCTATGCCTGCAGCAGGATTCTGGGGAATTCCATCTAACACTATTGGTGGGTTGAAGATCTGGCAGCCAGTTTGAGTAGTCTAGTTCCATGGAATTAACAAATACCTTCAAGATAATTCAGCAAAATAACACACAGCCAAGGTTGGAACACAGATCAATGTGAGGAACTGATACCGATCAATCTGGAAGAGCAAACTGAGGACGAATCAATAGACTTCAAAAATATAGGCTTTCCTTCTGGCGTCGGTGTGTTCATTTCTTTTTCAGCTCTGCTTAGGAAAGAGCAAGAGAAAATAAAACCTTAGGTTCACATGTGAGGAGCTCCACATTGAGTCCAAACCCTCCTTCTTTGTGTGGCATTCTCAAAGTTTAGGGATTAGACACAGCTCTAAAGTGGCCCCATGTTAACCTAAGCCAGGAGTTGGTAAATTTTTTCTGTCAAAGGCCAGATAGTAAATATTGGAGGTTTTTGGGTTTTCGTGGTCTTTGTTGCAACTATTGAACTTTGCCATTTTAGCACAAAAGTAGTCGTCATAGACAATATGTAGAGAAAGAACATGACTGTGTTTTAGTAAAACTTCCTGAAAACAGCAGCAAGCAGGATTTGGCCCTCAGCCATGGTTTCCTGACCCTTGGCCTAAGCCAGTCATAACTATCTCATCCCTTTTGCCAGTGATCAGGGGATCCAGTTAAACCAGTCAGCACAAATGATTTTCTGGTGATGTAGAGGTTCAGAATAGGCGTATGATGGGCCCCATCAGGAAGGGAAAAGGTTTTTGTTCGGAGTTTGGGGGAGAAGGGTCTGATCTCTTCTACCTACATGAGTAAGGAAGCATATAAGCTTGATTGCTGCTGGCAACTGGTCCACAACTATGAGGGGAACAAGCCTGCAGATGATGTGGGCTCTGGGTGACGGAAGAGAAAGATAGAATTTGGATCCTTGATGATATCATTGGACTACAAGATAACTTAAAACTATTTCTCCCACCCAACCTCTGGATTTTCCATATGTAAGCCTATAAATGTGCTTATTGTGAAAAACCACTTCGAGTTGAGATTTCTGGTACTTGCAGATAGACATATCCTGCTTGATGGAAAATTTAAAAATAAGTTCATGGCTGTCAAAGTTTGCAAACATTGAAATGAGTTAACACCTGCTGCCATAAAATTTCCTGCGCATCATTAAAAGTACATGTGAAAAATAGGGAATAAAAACAACTATGACTCTTTTTAATTGCCTAGATTGGTGAGTGTGGGTCATCCATGGGACAGAGAAGGTGTCTTAGTTTGTTTTGTGCAACTGTAACAGAATCCCTGAGACTGGGTAATTTATGAAGAACAGAAATTTACTTCTCACAGTTCCAGAGGCTGGGAAGTCCCAGATCAAGGCGCCAGCTGGTTTGGTGTCTGGTGACTCGCATTAACAGCCTTGGTCTTCCATGCAGGTCTCTTCTTAATCTTCAAGCTGCCGACATAGAAAGCATTTTTCGTATGCATCATCTCCTTCTAGGGTTTCCTGTTTCTTACACCATTCTGATTGTAGCTGTTTGCCATTCTTTTATACTCATTTTAGTTGTATGAATATATAGTTTTAGAGTTATTTCAATAAAATAAGAGAACTTGAGTTTTAGAATTCTTTGTCCTCCAAGTAGGTCAAATCTGTATATTATCAATTATCTTCCTAACATTCTTAGGGGGCAATTTGATAAGATATAATTGCCCTCATTATATTAATGTTCAAACTGAGATATGGAGAGGTGAGTGATTCCAGCCTTGTAAAATAACATGTCTCATTCACTCATTCAAAAAGATATTTCTGAGGGCCTATTTAGAGGCCCTGTTTTATGTCTTGCTCCTACAAGGTCCCTGCTATCATGAAGTGGGAGACAGATAATGAATACACGAATCTTATGATGGATGGTGATAAGTAATGAGAAGAAACCCAAAGCAAAGGAAAGGAATAGAGAGTGACCGGGCAAGGGCGGGAGGAGCCATCTGATCACAGCCATCCTCAGGTGGGAAAGAGCTTTGAGGTGGAGCATGTCTCCTTGTTTGAGAAACAGCAGAGGGACCAAAATGGCTGGAGCACAATGAAGGAGAGAGAGAGCCACAGAGGGAGGGTTGGACAGGTGGGACAGGACATGTCACATACAACCTCAGAGGCCACAGAAGGACTTTGGGTTTTATTCTGAGAAAGATGGGAACCACTGGAGACGTCACTAGCCTGCAGACTGTCTGACAAGCCATCTGTCCCCAGCAATACCATAGACTGCAATATTTACTGATCCCTTGCTGTTCATCAAGCCAATTTCTAGTCTTAACTAACAGTTGAGTTGCCATTTAGTAGAAAGATTGAAGTCATGAATTCATTGTTCTCTTTCAAAGCAACTTATTTTATCAGGACAAACCCTGGAACTGTACCTCATAATAATGTCTTTTCCTTTGTTTCCCTTCATGCCTAAAAAGTGTGTTTCTATAGCACGTGTCTTTATCATCCTTTTCCATAGATTGTGGAGTGGAGAAGTGTTATTTATCAAGTGTCTACCACAATGCCTGCCTGGTCATAGCAGATAATCAAAAAGGTCAATTGAACACATAAATGAAAGAATGAACACAGCAAAATATTTTATTGAGATAAATGATTCTTTATCAAATTATCTCAGTAAAATAAATTTGTCAGACTTAATATAGAGAATTTAGGTGAGAGTCACCAAAAAAGACAGGTTGTAAGCACTTCTTTCCTCTTTCTTATGTCATATTATTTTCCTTAAAAAGATAACATTTGAAACCTGTGATTGCGATGACTGTTTTTGTAGGTAAATTCCATTTGTAGATGATTACAACACCTGAGTAAGTTTTCAAAAGTGTCCTAGAAAGCAATTGTAAACACATTTTTCTGGTATATGTATTTTACAAACACTAGCCATTCCAGTTCTCACAGAATATCCTTCAAATATAGCAATGTGAATGCCTTGATTTACAATTGTGGTAAGAAAAATATGTGTGACTTTCCAAATGTTAGTCTCAAGAAGGTAAAACTAAAAATCAGAGTAGGGGACTTACCCCTACTTACCCCGAGTTCCAAGCATCTGGTTTACAGGGGCTTATTAATATAAAAGTTGTATTTGCCAATAGAAATTCAGGGTCAGAAAAGTTAGGTAACATATAAGATAAAATTTCTTGTGAGTAATAGTCAAATAGTAAATTATTATGTATCTACTTTCAAAAATGCTTTTTCCCATCAGAAGTGATTCTATCTATTCACTAATTTTGCAAGAACCTGAGGGCGAAATTATGGGACTGCTGACCATAAGATACAACATTTTGTTATAAGCAATCACAGAGAAGAAGGTACTTAGTGTGATGTCCATTGATGAAAAGTGTTCCCAAGAAGGCCTTGGACCTGTACTGTCTAATATGGTAGTCACTAGCCCCAAGGGGCTATTAAAATTAAAATTTAATTTAATTAATTAAAAATTATCTCCTCAAGTGCATTACACATGTAGCTAGTGGCTATCCCATTAGGAAGTACAAATATAGAACATTTCCATCTCTACAGAAATTTCCACTGGATAGTGCCACCTGTGAGAGTATACATAGGGGAGTTAGGCTGACAGAATCTTTCATAAAGGTAGGCAAGCCACTTACTCTGGAAAAGGAAGCATGGTTTCTGGGAAAAGAACATCTGATCACACTAGAATGGCTCTTTGGGAGCATAAATAAGTTTAAAGATAAGTTAAAACGATAGTAGTTTGAACGTGCAAAAAAGTTACTAAACTTCCATGCTAGAAATTATTTTAAAATTTTAGATACTCTAGAACCAGAGGTATATTTTGTTATACATGTGGAACTGCTTAGAGAGAAGAATGGGCACGTTTTTGGATGGGATAACATGTGCTAGAAAAGCTATCCCCGCAAAACTGGTATGGTAAGCAAAGTTTTCTAAAATGATTATAAATTACCTGGAACACGTAATACATGGTTTAATC
>RJWJ010047739.1:0-10831 GCA_004363605.1 Indri indri | reverse complement strand
ATTCAGAAAACAAAAAAAAAAAAAACCACTCTTGGAAATTAAAAATATAATAGCAGAAAATTTTCTATTCAACAAAATGTTTGAAAAATAAAGTAGAGGAAATCTTCATAAAAATCAGGGGGGGGAAGTAGAAAATAAGAAAGATGATAAAATGCAAGGGTTCATCCACGAGGTCCATCATTCATCATAAAATTGTAGTTACAGAAAAAAGAAAATAAAGCAAACAGAAAGGATGCAATTATCAAAAAAATAATATAAGATACTGCTCCAGAACTGAAGGGAATACATTCCAAGATTTAACAGATCGTCCAAGTGTATGGCAGCGTGAATTAAACAAGAAAAGGAAAACCATTCCAGGGAACGTAATCATGAACTGTAGAAGACAGAAACGGGGAAAAATCCTAAAAACTTCCAGAGAAAATAAGCAGCTCACACACACACACCGCTCAGAACCTGAAAGGCTTCTGATGTCTCAACAACAATGGAAACTGGAAGACAATAGAACAATGGCTTCGAATTTCTGAGAAAAAGTGATTTACAATCTAGAGTCGGCTGCACTATCGATCAAACGTGAGGCCGGAATAAAGACATTTCAGATAAACGAGGTCTCCAAAGACTTACCGCCCACTCACCCTTTCTCAAGAAGTTACCAAAGTACTTCCCCCAAAGAAGAGGAAAATCCAAGAAAAAGCATGATCCAAAAAGTGGGATCCAGAGTCCGGGGCATGCCGGGAAGATGGTGATAGAAAGTTCTAGAGTGAAAATCTGCTACAGAACAACGGTACAGGCAGGGGAGGTGCTGGGAGGCTGTGCGGGGTTGCCTGAAAAATAAGCAAACAAATACAAGCAGAGTGCCTGGCGTGTCTGAAATATTCAGAGCTTTTCAGCTCTGCCACGGAGTTTGGAAAATAATTTGTGATAGGTACATATAAAACAAACAAATGGAAAGAAACAGGGCAATTATTAACTTCTGAGAAAATTAAAAGTTGTATAAGAAAGAAAAATATGATCATTGTACGACGCGTGGCTCGCTGTGAGTGACAGCTACGTGGTCCGGTAATGTAAACACTGAACCTCGATTTAGCCCCAAATGAAGATTTAACATTCTCAGGAGGACAGGGCAAGGGGAAGCTCGCGGGGGCCACGGGGATGCCACGTGGGCAATAAACATAAAAAGCCTTCCCTTCCACAAGAGTAAGTCAATGCATCACATCCAAAATGGGGTAAAAAGGTCAAGAAATAGCAGTTAAATCAAGTTGTATAGAAATGTGGATAAAATACAAGAAAAACTAGCTTAAGCACTGCAAATGGTGGAAACCCAGGAGCTGGGAGCAAGAGAGAGGGGCCAGGGCACTGCTGTCTTTCACCGTAAGCCCGATGGTTCTATCTCGATACCTGCGTGCACAGAACCTGGATAGAAAATTAAAGAAATAAACCAGAAAGCATCTGCTGCTCTCCTGGCCTGGGTCGGATCTGCATCTGCTCTGGGAGGCTGTACAGCCACGGACCCGGCACCAGACCCGGGGAACTTACAGCCCTCGGAGGGACCAGACCGAGAAAGGAAACAGGCCGTCTTCAACACTGCGCTGTTACAAGCAGCGCGATGTGAGCATCACTGGACGTGCATCTTTGCTCACGTATGCGCTTATTTCTCTGGGCCAGAGGTCTTAAAGCTGGCTGGTTGGGACAGAAGTGTGCCCAGTTTAAACTTTAATAGACACTGCCAAACTGCCCTCCACGAAGGCCGTCCTGACGTACACACCCCCCAGCAGTGCGGAGAGTTCTCCCTCATCCCTGCTGACGCTTGATAATAGTGACCTTTTTAATGTTTGCAAAACTGCTAGGTGAAAAAACTGCATGTTTTTTAAATTTCTATCTTTATGATTATTGGTATATATTCTATAAGCAAATAAACTACGGAATACCCTGCAACAATTAAAAAGGGTGAGGCGTTGGCATGAAAATACCTCTATGATATGTATTGTTCGGTGAAGCAAGTTGCAAATAATATGTACCAAATGATACCATTTATGTTCAAAAACATATACCCCAAAAATACCGTCTGTGTGTCAATTCGTGAGAAAAGTTGTGAATAAGACACACCAAACTGTAACTGCGGTCCCCTCTGTGGGAGGGGAGAGAGTCGGATGGGTGGGGAGAGGGGATGTTCTCAAGGTCGACTTTCACTTTCTCCACAGGGATAGACGGAAGCGCCAGTAGGGGAGGAAAAATAATGTTCCTTCTGCTCTTCCGAGTTCCTAGCTAGGGCCACTGTAACAAAACAAACAGAGTTTATTAACACGTATATTTCCCATATACGGGGGCAAAAACACACGGAAAGCGTAATTCTGAAAGAGGTGGCGGCAACTCAGGCTCACATGGCATCTTAAGAAAGAACAATACATTTCTAGAGAAGTGACAAGACAAAAGGAAAGAACCTGAGTCTCCGAGGGAGGCAAAATGCGGGAAGGCCAACACAGGAAACAAAGGGTAGGTAAGGACCAGTTAGGGAAGCTTGTCACCTCGATGCCTCTGGTGCAGTCTCCAGGCTAGCAAAGGTCTAAATCGTCTTGGGTGATCGACCTTTGTCCTTCCTGGTGGGGAGGGTGGGAAGGACACTGTTCTAAATTTACATCCTGCTTTTAGGCCAGTAAAGAAAGGCAGGGCAGAGAGCTTTGCTTGCATCTGCTGCTTCTCAGTCGCCTTTAGCTTGAAATAATCCTCGTGCCAACGGGGCACGTTCTGCGACCCTTCCCACGGCAGCTCGGGAATCAAGCACGCAGGCTCCGCGCCAGCCTGCCTGGCTTCTAAACCCCGTGTGGTCGCAGGCAAGGGCTCCCATTTTCTCTTCTATAAAACAGAGATTAGATCTACCCCAGGGATTGTGCGAGGATTCAGTGTATCAGACATGCGTATGTATACACACGCCGCACACACATACACATCTAAAATCGGGGATATGTACTAGCTTTTATCACTGAATAACTGTTTGATTTCTTCATAAGAATGATTTTATGTATTAATCATGTCATCAGTTTTCTATTTTAAAGAAGGAAAAAAGTGAAACCGAGGAGGGACGGAACACAGAGAAGCCCTCGACGGAGTCCGGAGTGTGCACGCGGTCCCAGTCCGCCAGAGAGCTCGCCGAGCACGGCCACCGCCGGACGCCAGAGAGGACGGAGGAGGACGCAGCACCCTGGGGCCTGAGGTAGGTCAGGGCCCGGCCCTGCCCCTTGCCAGTGGGTGACTCTGGCCCATCCCTGACCTCTCCCAGCCTCAGTCTCGCGCTTGTGCGACTGGGGAGGGAGGCAGGCGGGCCGTGAGGCCGAGTGGTCTTGGAGAGCTGCGGTTCGCCGCGCCAGCCCCTCCTCTCGGGCTGTGTCTCCACCTCCACACGTGCTCCGAATCCACCTGGGTCCGTGGGCCGTGTACCCTGAGCCCTGGGGGGGCCCAGACTGCCAAGTCCAGAGCCTGCTGCAAGCCCAGGTCCTGCCACACCAGGTCTTCCCTGAGCCTACCATTCTAGAGCCCCTGTGTCCTCCTGCTGTCACCTGGAGGCCCCGAGGTCTCCCGCCTCGAGTTCCAGACACTGCCTCGCTTTCTCCTGCAAGAGCCGGGCTGAATGTGGGGGGTGCAATGTTTCACAGCCCCCACATTCAAAACAGTGCCCTTTCGGATCCCAGCCTGGCCCTGGGCCCTCGAAGTGGCTTCTTCTCTACCCGAATTGCACACAGTTTTGGGACTGGAGCAACTGGGCAGCTGCCACCCCCAACCAGGTATCCCCTCCACCTCCACCCGCCTCGCGGAGGGCCCTGTCCGGCTGCAGCCAGAGCTGCACCTCGGAGCCCCCCCCCCCCCCCCCCCCCCCGGGTCCCCTCAACGTCTCCCTTTCTTTAAAACACTCCACACAAAGGTGCTTTTATCCTGCCTTAAAAGCTTTAAAAGTCTTCGCAGTGGTTTCCCCATTTTTCTGGTCTCTTTCAGATGATAATAGTTTTAATTATAACAATCATCGTAGCATAATACCTTCAATTTAGGTAATCAGCTCCATTCACAATATGCAAATGAAAGGAGGGCGAGTTTGGGTTTGACGCTCCTGGCGCAGGTGCGGGCTGCAGCCTGGCGTGGAGGCGGCTCTGGGCGGAGGCACCCGGGCCTCCCAGGAGCAGGGCTAGAGGGAACCCTCCACCCCTGGGACTCCCGCCCAGAAATCCCCGGGCCTCCCCAGGAGTAGCCCTGCAACCCTCAAAGCCCTGTTGCAGCTCCCCATTACCCAGAGAAGGTTCTAGTTCTTCTTGTTCTCCTACCCAGCTCAAGGCTCATTTGCACGAAATCTCTCTACACACACCACGCACAGCCGCCCCAGCTGTGTACTCTTCCTGTACATGAGGGACAGCAACTGCCACCACCCATCATGCACCAGCCCGGGGCCAGGCACGATGCAAGCAGGGTGGTCAGCTGTCCTGGTTTACCCAGGCCTGCCTCAGCTGTAGCACTAACAGCCCTGCATCCCAGGACACCCGTGAGTCCTCAGGCAAACGGGGATGGTCACCCAATGTGCTGGACACTGGGCATACAGCCCCTGATCTGACTAAGCCCTCGTTCTAGAAGGGACAGAGAGCTTATAAAATATTGACAACAGGGATCGTTTTAGCGTCCTTGGGCTGCCATAAAAAGTTACCGCAAACTGGGTAATGCGAAACAGCAGAAATGCATTCTCTCACAGCTCAGGAGGCCAGAAGGCCAAGACCAAGGTTTTGGCAGGGCGGGCTCTCTCCAGAGGCTCTGAGGGAGACCCTGCAACGCCACTGCCTCTCTCCTAGCGTCAGGTGGTGGCCAGCAACCCCCGGCCTGTCCTTGGCTCGTAGATGCATCACTCCGTCTTCAGGTGGCCTTCTTCTCTGCGTCTCTCTGCGTCTCCTCCTCTTCACGTAAGACCAGTCATTGGATTTCGGGCCCATCTTAAATCCAGGGTGATTTAATCTCAGGATCCTTAACTAATTGCATCTGCAAAGACCCTATTTTCAAATAAGGTCACATTCTGAGGCTCTGGATGGACATGATTTTGGGGGGACACTATTCAACCCACTACAGGAATAAACTCAATAAATGCCAGCTGGGATTTGTAAAACTCCCACGAGACCCCCAAGGCTGGAGGGAGGAAGGCCTCAGTCGTTCATGCCACAGATGCTCACCAGGCCCTGTTACACGTGCAAGGGAAACACCTGGGCTTGAAATCGGGCATCCCGGCACCGCGGAGCAGGGAGCGGCCAGGTGTGCCGGCACGGAAGCACACCAGGCTGTCCCACGTCAGGAGCGGCCCTTGGGGGCTGAGAACTGCAGGAGTCTGTGTCTTGGGTGCAGGCACAGAAGAGAGGGCTGGTGTTGGGAGCACCCCTCCGCCCAGCAATGGCTTCGACCAGACCCTGAGAACAGCGGCAGAGATAGGGTGGCTGAGTGTGTCTCCGTCAGCGCCCCCACTCTTGACAAGACAGCTGACCACACTTCCCTGCCCGTGGGAAGTGCCACACAAACATAGCTCGTCCCCCAACTCCTTCCTTCCGCAGACCCTTGCCCCAGCCTCTCTGTCCCACTCAGGAATTCCAAAGCCTGCAGGGAGGGAACCGCTGCCCCAAAGCTTGGCCAGCAAAATAAGAAATCTGGACTTGGTCCCGACAGCTGTTATCTGAACCTTAGCCCATGGCACCTCATGAGGATCTCACAGAAGTGGGACCTTTCCCCGGGGCCAGGCCATTTTGCTGAGGCCATTCAAGCCTTTAAGGATCACTGGAGTAAGAGTCATAGAGTCTAGTTCAAGGGCTGCCTCCTCCAGAAAGTCCTCGCAGACATGCCCCTCTTGTGAATTCCTACAGTACTTTCTTACAGCCGGAGGGTTCACTTGCTCTCACCTCCTCTACTAGACCACAGAGGTATTTCTATTATCTACGAGAAGTGTGTTGTACGTTCCCAGCTCTCCACCCACTCTGGTCCCTGTTGCTCAGCTCCTGGCCTTGTCCCGGGGCCTGACAAAATAATGCACCAACCAAAATCTCCCGCCAAAGAGCCCCACCCTGGGGCAGAACCAGACGCTTCCTCAACCCCCATCTCCTTCTGCTTTAAACGCATGGCGGCCACAAAGCCATGCAGTGTAGCCTTTGCCTCTTTAACACAAAGGGACAATTCCTTCTGTGCCACCCTCTTTAAGAGGCAGGGGGCCCAGGACTTACAAACCACAGGTCATTACTAACCAAAGTGTGTCTCTCTTTAGGGCTGTAATCTTTCCAATGAGCCATGGCAGGGCTGCGGCTCCCTCGAAGATTAATGTGCGGGCCAATGCTAACGCACTCACCAATCGTCCCGTCTCAGAAGGCACCTTTTTCACACATACACACACACACACTCACACACACACACACATGCACACACACACCGACACACACTCACACACACACACACACATGCTCACACTCACACACATCCACACACACGCAGACACACACACACGCACACACACTCTCACACACACGCGCACACGCACACACACACCCACACACACTCGCACACACACACATGCTCACACTCACACACATCCACACATACACGCAGACACGCACACATGTGCGCGCGCACAGACACACACACGGACACAGACACACACATACACACACACAGACACACACTCACGCATACACACGCACACAGACACACATATGCGCACGCACACACACACACTCACACACACGCGCGCGCGCACGCGCATGCAGAGCTCCCGAGGCTGGCTGGCGTCTCCTCCCGCCACCGCCTCAGAAGGCGACATAGCCTTGCTCTCCCGCCCTCTCCGAAGTCTGAAGGTGGGCTCTGTGCAAGCCAGCAGATGCCCGTCCTGCACCCAGACCGCCCCGACTTAGACGCCGTTCCCATATACCAAATGCCGGCTCGCCAAACAGACCGGGGGCACGGGGAAGAGGCCTCGTCCCCTCACCGAGGAATTTTTATGGAAAGAATGATTAGTCTTGTCGCTCCCCTACGTAAAACCCTGGCACGGCCTCCTGTGGCTTTCAGGATAAGGACTCTCAGCTCACGGGCCCCACCAGCCCCTGAGCCGAGCTGTACTCTGCAGCCGCCCACCCAGCCCCGAGGACACCGCGAGCTCCCTCCAGGCTCCGAGCTCGTTCCTCCATTCCTCCGGCCTTCCCTCCTGGGACACTGCCCTCCCCGCCCCTGTACCTCGCTAGCTCCTTCCTCACGCCCAGTTTAAGCTCAGCCTCCGCTGGGGAGCCTCCCCTCCCTCCTGGCTAATCCAAAGTTACTCTTTCTGTTTTAACAGGGGATAAAGCGCTGCGCTTCGCAGCAGGGCTGAGTCGGGCTTCCTGGTTCGCCCCAGGGCGTTGCTCTCCAGTTCTCTGACCGTGGACAAGCGACATAGCCACACTCTGCCTCCGTGTCCTCGTCTGTGAAGTGAAGCGAATCCACGGGGCTGTTACGAAAACGAAGGACCACGGGATCCCCCCTAAACATTTCGAATCGATCGCGCGGGCTGTGGCGGTAACTGGCGTCAGCTGTCGTTATTACTACCCTCATTTCCAACCTCCCATCTCGCTCCCCACTTGGCCTCCGTGGTCCTCGCAGGTAGTACCTGTGCGTCTGCTTGGTGGCCGTTAGCTGGCTGCTGACACGTCGGCTCCGCGACGAGCGGAGCCCTGGACCCTTGTGGCCTGGCATGCACAGGCCCCCGGTAATTCACACTTGTTGATTAAAAAAGAACCATCACAGGCTCTTTCTGACTTTAAGGGTCACTGCCCTGGTAGAAGGGGGCTGTGGAGGAGGGAGGTGATCAGGACAGATACAGGTGACATGTTGTGTCTCCACCAGGGACACAGGTGGACGGGGCAGCCCAGGGGCCCAGCTGATGCCCAGCCAGAGCCCAGCTCTAGCCCCCATCCCTGCATGGCCTCAGACAGGCTTCCTGAACTTTCTGACCCTTTGTTTCTTCATCTTTAAAACTTCAGGAGGCCAAGGCAGGAGGATTGCTTGAGCCCAAGAGTTTGAGGCTCAGCCTGGGCAACTTATCAAGATCTCATCTCTTAAAAAAAAGAAAAAGAAAAAGAAAGAAACCCAGTGGGAAACCGTTAGTAACCAGTCGAGGCAACACCCGGGAAGAGTGAAGACAGGCCGCTCGTCTTCCCGCTGCTCTGGGCGCGGCATCTGCATGGCCATGGACAGAGTCTGTAAATCCTCACGACTGATACTCCTCATAATCAAACCGCAGCGATTTTTCTTCTTCATGAATGTGTTCAGTTTCAGGAAACACGGCGTGTTCTGGAGGCGCATTTCCATTTCATTATCTCTAGGAGCTTAACTGCCGTAACTAATGCTGGGTTAGTAAGCTGCCCCACCGACCAGCTACTCTAAACACCACCACTCGCGTGGCCTCGTGGGTGGTGGCAAAGGTGCTCTGAACGGCGGCGGCGGCCGAGAGGGTCAGTCAGGCTAAACAGGTCTGATTTCCGCATCTCCCTCAAGAGACTAGACATTGTTCTATCTGAGCGATTAAGTCTCCATTTCCCAGGTCCCAGTAAACCTGGGACTGGAAGAAAGTCCAGGTCACATCCACGAGGGCCACCTGGGGTGTTCCCAATCCCACACCCACGAGGGCCCCGACTGGCCTGGGCTCCCCGCATGACGCCCAGCTACGAGGCTGTGTGCGCCACGCACCATGCGCCATGACTGCGTGATGCTCATTTGCAAGTGCGAGCCTCACGCACAGCCTTTCAAGAAAAGAAAACAACCAGCCAAGTTGAGAGACATCAAAGCCAGACTCGGGCTGGAGGCCCTGGGGCCACCTCCCGGAGGACAGCACACGAGGCACCAATGAGGCAGCCACAGCCACCAGGCTCCCGCTGCCCCCTACCCAGCAATCCCGGCCCCGGAGGGCACACTTTGTAAATACCAGGCATTGCTATTTGGGGAAGTGTTTATTACCGTAATACTTTTGTGACACCGGCGAGAGTGCATGGAAAGCAGGTGTCCGGAAACCTCCCTCTAAACTTTTATCCCACCTGCTACCTTCCTCAGAGCCACCAGCATTTTAGCTCGTGCAGCTGGTCGGGGGTTGGCTGCTGCGAGGTCTCTGGCTTGTGGAGGACCCTTTTCCCACAAGGATCTGCTCTGCCCTGAGAACTGGGCACAGACACTGGGTGGTGCAACGGCTGGGCCGTCCCGACTCTGCCCACTATACGCACCACCTGCTCACCCTCCACAAACGCTCTAGGCCTGCCCATGGCCGTCAGCATGGCAGACCCAGGCCCAGCTTGGGAACGGGGGCCAGCCCTGGGCTTCAGGACTGGCAGCCAGAGAGGAGCTCTGCCCACGGAAGGCCCACCCTCTGCTCCCTGCACTCCCAGAAAAGGGTCCGGGTCCTCGAAGTTCTGGCCCTCTGGCTGTCATCCACCTCTGACCATGCAGACGCCTGGACACTAAGCCACCCACTGTCCACCAACTCTCCTCCTCAGGATGGTCCGGGCCCCCCTGGGCTCTGGAGAACAGCACTAGTGCCCACATGGGCACAGGGGGCCGATCGTTCTGCAGTGCCTCGAGTCTGCATGCTCAGGGGCTTTTCTGCCTCCCTGATAGGTGAGGGAAGCAAGGTGGACCAGAGGCCCTGTGGCATCTTGCCCAAGCTCCATGGGGCGACAGCTTCATCTCTGCACCAGGAATTGTCCTGTGTTCCCTGTATATAGCTTAGAGGTCGACCTCAAATTCCCTGGGAGGTTGACAAACCTAATCACTCACGTCCTTCTTCCGCACAGCCCAGCAAAAGCATCCGTTTCCTAGGAAGGGCTAAGAGTCCCAGACGCTTCATGGGGAGGTGGAATTCCCCATGCAAGGTGACTAAGTAGCAGAGTCTGCTGCTGAAGGTCATATGGACATGGGGCGAGGGGGTGCAGCCAGAGAAGAAGGGAGGTCTCGTCCCCTCCTCCCCCCATACAGTGACCCTAGAAAAGCTCGTGAGGGCAGGAGCCAGCCCTGCCGGCTGCATTCCCCCTGCAGCGCCTCAGCCAGAAACAGGGAGGTTAATAAAACACAGCACGTGGGTCTCCCAGGGGATGACTCTTGGCTGCCTCTGAAGTTTACAAAAGCAGCGCTTCTGATGCCTCCAAGGCTGCCTGCCACGGCTCCCTGTGAATTATTACACTGCAGGTTTTCAGGACATTCTAACTGCAATGCCTGGGGAATTAGAGTAATTGTATTTTATCTGTTTGCCAAGAGTTTTCAGTAAACTCCTTTAATGTACTTTAAAACTCACAGCCCCAAATAGCACTGCGTGCCTTCTAGCGTACGCGCCAGGCACTGAATAAACACAAGGTGATCTATGGCGCTGGAGAGGACACTGTTCATATATTTACACTCTCCACCAAAACACACATTCATCTTAATGACATTACTTACCACAGAGCCCAAAAAGGAGCACCGTGAAGGTCGCAGGCACAGGCATTCCTCCAAGATGGTCTCCTCGGCTTGCGGAAGGCTCCGAAGGTGGTCCCTGTCCCAGAGGATTCCCCAACCTAGGAAATCAAATGTCCCCACACTGTCCCTACGAGTCAGAGCCCACGGCAGGTAAACCATCTCCGCCTCTCCTCCCAGTCCCCTAGCGGCAGGGCCCCGACGGCTGGGAGACACCAAATACCACCAAACAAAGCCCTCGGCGACAGGCGGCCCCCAAGCTGGCCTCGAAGCCTCCTTCAACCAGGACATGGGGGAGAAGTAGAGGCAGGAGGAGGAGGAGGCAAGGAAAGGGGGAGGGGAAGGGGAGGACTAAGGGAAAAGGGGC